>CM060064.1:37882286-38094786 GCA_030533445.1 Cyprinodon diabolis | reverse complement strand
GTTATTCAGAATATCTGCGTATGTTCTGTAATGAACACGTTTCCTCTAAAGATAAGGTTGGTGCAGTCTTCAGCTAGTTAGCAAATGGCTCTAGAAATAAATGGGCATAAACAGTTATAGGTTGTTTCTGATAGATCAACTTGCCACTCGGACTGGTATGGAGCTGATCACACTGATGATCCATAAATACATTGTGGTATATTCATAGTTATTTGTCATTAAACTATCTAATTTAAAGTTGAATAATGCATTTGTGTGATGTTTTTATGTAGGTCTCAAACATATTAAATATTCTGGTAAAGACCACAACATCAGGAAGGCCAGCGCTGTGATTGGATGCCCTCTGGATTCAGTGCAGGAGGTGGGAAACTAAAGGTTCCTCACTAATGAACATCTCTGTTGGATAATGTTT
This sequence comes from Cyprinodon diabolis, assembly GCA_030533445.1. Classification (NCBI taxonomy): domain Eukaryota; kingdom Metazoa; phylum Chordata; class Actinopteri; order Cyprinodontiformes; family Cyprinodontidae; genus Cyprinodon; species Cyprinodon diabolis. The sequence goes on along the minus strand of CM060064.1, from coordinate 38,094,374 downwards.
CCCACCCCATGCATGAAGCTGTTGCAGAACTGGAGAGCTAATTCAGTGACAGACTGCTGCACCCTAAATGCACCAGGGAGCATTATCACAGATCCTTTCTCCCAGCAAGACTTCATAACCACCACTATTATCAACAACCTCAATAAGTTTTTACCTTCATGCTGATTTTGCACAGTTCCTATTCTAGTCATAAATTAAAAAAAATGCTGCTGTCATTTTGCACATTTCATGATGTTGCTGCAGTTTCAAATATCCATTACTTTAAAAATGTCCACAGCTGTATATTGGTTATTTATTCTCCAGGTGTACAGTATTCATGTTGTAAAAAACACTTTATAGTACAGTATTTCATTTGTTTATTTTTTAACTCTTTACTATTATTTTATTCTTATACATTTTTTCTGGGGTCCACATTTGTGTGACCGTTTTTTTAATAATGTTTTTTCTAATAAACACCAGAATTAGCCCATTGTGGGACAATAAAGGGATTTTCTATTATATTCTGGCTACTTAAAGACATAATTGAAGGAATCCACATGGTGGAATATGTCTAGAAACATTTTGCAAGATTTGCAATAACATTTACATTTTGTATGGTCCCTTTAACTCTAAAATTATCGTTTTATTTGTCTCAGTAATTAGTATAGTATTTTTTTTATTTCTGTATAATAAAAAAAAACAAAAAACAAACAAACATTTTGAGTAGCAAAAATTTGAGTAGCACAGTGTTATCTCACCTTTAGGTTTGGTGGGTTTTTTGACCGAGTTGAGCTGTCCGCTGACATCCTGCAGCCTCCTCTCCAGCTCTCTCCTCTTCTCCAGAGTCAGCTCCTCTTTGGACATGCTGCCTTTATTCTTCACTTCTACAGGATAACAAAATGATGGCATTACTTTAAGACCTTCATAATCTGTTAACTTGGAATTTTCAAACAACATTTCTTTCTGCAATTTGGTCGTCATGTAGTAGACAAGCAAGGACCCACTTCTACCTTTTAATGACAATACGACTATTTTTACAATGTTAAGGATTTTCTTACAGAAAGAAAAACCAACTACATCTTTCTTTTAACATTGTATCTGTAATTAATTTAAATATGATCTAAAAGTTGATTAATATCGTGTAATTAAGTAAAACCAAAAGGGAAACTCCTGATAGGTTGGATTTCTTTATTTTAAATTATATATATCTATATATTTTATTACATCTAAAATGAAGCAAACATTTTGTCTCTTATTTTATCAGATGTATCTTGGCTTACTAGTGTCCCAACTAACTGATTTTTAGAGGTATGAGATGTCTCAGGTGGTTCTTTGCAGTCTTGAGAGCTCTAAAAATTAGCTACGAGATCAGCTATCCAACCACTAGAGGGCGCAGGAAACTCCGCAGTAAATGCCACAACTAACCAGCTACAGCTGCAGTAGCACAGGGAGGATTAGCAAGTAGCAAATGATGTGGAGGAGGTCATCACTACACCATAAAGGAACTGTTGGGAGAAACATTATTCAGAAGAAAAAGCTTAAATTAATACTTTTAAAGACAACCGCCTGACTCAAATGAGAATCTTTCTGAAAAGGAGGATGAAACAGATCTTAATAGAAAACTTTTTACAGAAAACGACTGCAGATCAAAGTGACATAAGCTTAGCCAGAAAAAGAAGGAACAGGAAAATACGAATAACTATTCAGATAAATTTTTCCTCTCCACCTCAGTCAGCATCTTTTTACCCTCTAATCTCAAAGGTAAATTATACTGTCATATATAAGACTGATTTATTTCAGTACATTTTATAGTCTTGTTTTTTTTTTTATAATATTCGGTCATTCAAATGTACATTTTCTTTAAAATAACACCATGCAACACATCATACAGCTTTGTTCTTAAGTGATGGAGTTGGTTAGATTAATGGAATGGAATGTATTTTAGTGGAGGACACTGATGATTTGAAGAAAGGTATGATTAACTTGAATTATAAACTCCACATAAAATGAATTACATTTTCAAGGTAAGACATCATTGTACATTATTACATAGAATCAATAAAGCAATGATTTTATCTTAGTTGCTGAATGTAAATGTACTGTGCAGTATAAACATTATCTCAAAATGCACTGTTTAACTTAAAAAACTTGAATTAATCCGTTCTACACTAAGATACAGTGACTTAAAAATACAAAGAATAATAAAAAATAAAATAAAAACACTTGTAAACATGACCAGCAGGTATTTATTAAATGGAGGCGTTATCTACCTTGCTCACCGTAAGGCTTACGGGGCTTCTTCCTCAGACAGGTCATGACGTAGCGCTCCAGCTCCTTCAGCGTCGACGGCTTCAGGGTTTCAAAGTCGATCTCAATCTCCTCCGGGTTGGTGTCCCTCAGAGACGGCTCCCTCGACTGAATGATGTGAACCACACGGCCGAGCTTCTCACCCGGTAGCTTGTTGATGTCTAGGCTGAGCTGACGCTTCTCATCATACGTCATTGGGACGATCTCTTCCTCTTCCTCTGAGTCGTAGTGGGGAAGCATGGAAGTAGGAAGAGGAGGGTAGAAAGGCTTTTTTGTGTTTCTGGAGGAAGAAAAAAAACAGTATGTGTCAGATATCATGTTTTTTTTCAAGGCGCTTTCTCATAAAAAGGAGATGAGTTAGATGAGAATTTGAGCGAATTTAAATAGTTTGGCTGCTACTAACTTGTTGTTTTTATTGCTTTTCTTTGTCTGTGCTCTCTTTGCTTGTGAAACGCTAGCTCTGGCAGATTTACTCTTTAGCATCTTTCCAGGCATCTTCCATTCCTCAGAGCCCGCTCTGCTTCTGACGCCTCGGCTACGCTTTTCAATCTTCTTCTTTTTCTTCTTCTCTTTCTTCTCCTTTTTCTCCCTCTTTTTCTTGGGCTTGACGATGGGGCCTTGGGACAGAGCAGCCAGCTGCTCATGCACGGCCCTGAGCTGTGAAAAAAATAAATTAGCCTCTAGTAATGATGTTTTGAGTGCGAGATAAAGAACGATGAAACAAAGGGAGGTAGAACACTTACTTGTGTACACACCTGATCCTGTAACTCAGCCAAGCGATGTGCTCGCTCCTCCTCACTATCGGAGCTTAGGCTGCTCTCGCTTTCCTCACTCTCGCTGGTGGGGTCACTCTCAGAGGTGGAGGATGAGGAGGACGAGGAGGAGGATGAGGAGGACGAAGATGATGTTTGATGTCCAATTACAGACATGGCTGTGTGTTCCATTTGCGGTTCGTCCGGCATCTTGGCAAAACGGAACTCAAAAACATCCTTAGGAACAGAAAATCAGTCCATCATTTATCAAACAAAGCAGTGGAGATTAGGGCTGCAACTAGTGAATTTTTAACAAATCGATTAATCGGTCAATTATTTTTTTTGATTAATAATCAGGAATCAAAAGCTTCCTTGAGGAAGACTTTTTGCCAAATTAAACCAAGCAAAAATAAAGCTTTTCCTATTGAAAAGTTCTTGATGGAGCATTATGACAGATTTTTTTTTTTTTTTATCCTAAATGCAAAAATGTTTTTTTTATTTTTTTTTTTTATATAATTTTGGTATAAGTGCTGCTCAAGGTGGGTTGATCTGTCAGCTAAATTCACATTTTAGAGTCTCTATACAGTTAACGATTCATCTATTACTTCAATTATTTCAATAATCAATCTATCATGATGAATCCAATTAATTGTTTCAGCCCTAGTGGAGATAAAGCCTGGACAGTCAGAAAAGGGAAGATCAACTCACCTGCAGCTTCCTCGCCATCGCTACAACATCATGATCCGGTGGATTGTACTTGTAGCAGTTGGAGAACATGAGTCTGATATCGCTGGCAAACTGTTGGGCATCCCGGTACTCACGGCAGTCCATCTTCCTCTGATGCAGAGTTGAAAAGAGAACAATTTAATTCCAAACACTCAGGAATCTTACAACATCCCTGAAGTCAGTCTAACTAAACTTTTTAAAAATCGTAAGGCATTTCCATTAGTGTTGCACCGATACCAGTATCGGGCGGGGCCCTAATCCAGCACCAAAATGGTGGTATCGGTATCAGCGAGTACCAACAAATAGGGCACCGATACCATTTTGAGAGCCAAAAGTTTATTCAACTATTGTCACCCATTCCAGGTAGGCAATAAAAAGTTCTACTGGATTCACTTTGTATTAGTCTTTTCCTGCTTCACGAAAGTAGGCAGCAGCTTGACAAAGCCATGATGGCAATTATTTTACATCCAAGTAGCATGCAGTTCTTCATATACACACACACACACACACACACACACACATCAATTTCGAACAGATGGTATCGGTATGGTATCTGTATCGGCCAATACTGCACAGCCAGGTATCGGTTATTGGGGCCAAAAAATGGCCTCGGCGCAACACCAATTTCCATAAAAGGTGAATAACCCATGCAGAACGTTGCATATTTTAGCCTTTCTATTGCTATGTACATCAAATACAGATCAGAATTATTTACAGGAGGAGAGAAGTTATTGGAGAGAAGGAAAAAAGCAAAACTGAAACAAATGTCAAAACAACAGTTTTACAACCTACAGACGCACAGATAAATGTAATATGTAGCTTTTCTTAGGATAAACATTGTGCCTTTCACCTTGAAAGAGTGATCTAATCCTCAGGAGCAACAAAATGTTTTACTTCCCAAAGCCCTGTGTTTAGATTTAGAGGTTCAAAATTTACAAACCGAGAAAAGGCCCAAAGTAAGACCCAGGGCATGTCCAGAGACTGCATGTCTTTCAGCTGACCTGGGAATTCCACATACTTGCAAAGACTGCGTACATAGTGAGAGTCTGTGTGCATGTTTCATCCTTCATACTCTAGCACAGCGGTCCCCAACCACCGGGCTGCGGACCGGTGTTAAGCTGGGTTCCGTCGGTCATTTGGTACCGGGCCGCACAGAAAAAAAGTAATATATATATCAGAGTTTGAGTGATGTTTTATTTTGAAAAATATAAAAAAATTGCGGTATTCTCTCCCAATTACATCAGTCGGTGCAACTGTGCCTCTTGACACAGGTTAATTCAGTTCAAGACTGTGGTTACAGTGACCAAAACAAAGCCACGGAGCAGACTGGACATCAGGAGCGCACTTCGTGTGTCATTGTCTCTGATTACGCCGAGATGGGAACGGCTTGTTGTTTTGTTTTTATGCTGTTTGTATTTGATTTTATGCCAGTCGTATCATTTTACTTGATAGCATTTAACTCCCCCCCTCGGCCGGTCCGTGAAAATATTGTCTGACATATAGCGGTCCGTGGTGCAAAAAAGGTTGGGGACCGCTGCTCTAGTATACCGATTCCAATATTTCTCATGACAAATACCTTCACTTCCCCCATTGTTAAAGCATCATGAGCCGACTTTGCCTTATAACTTTACAAAAACAAATAAAATGAAGTCCAGAAGGGCATCTTTCCCCGCTTTGTACACCTGCCAGAGAGGTGGGGAGAGTGGCTGAGACGCAATGGGTGCTGAAAGAGGAGACTTGTCAGCTTGGTGTAGTAAGGCACTGCGTATGCGATCTTAAAAGTTTTGCCCTGAAAATCGCCTCAAGCATGAGAAAAAGATTGAAAGAGAAAGGAGTGAGCTTTGAACACGACTTATACGGAATAGTGCTTTACAAATAAACTTGGCTTGCCATAATCAGCAAAGGAGCAAAAACAGAAAGACGATACAGGTGTAGCATAGAAATAAAATAAAATACAATTCTAATGCTAATTCCTGTTTGTTAATGTTTTAATTCTCATGACATGTTTTCATAGTTGCAATTAACTCTTTCCAAAGAGAAACATGTAAACATTGTAATAAGTGATTATAGAGCAGCCTGCAGCAGCCAGACTTCTGCCACATGGCAGCTTCAGAGAGATCTAAAGAGGTCAAAACACACACAGTTTAAAGTATAATGCTAACAACCCCTTCTATTCGAGACAAGTAACCCCCCCCCCCCCCAACATCCAGAAAGACAGCTGATGTTCAGTTAAGAGTTACCTTGATGGTGCTAAGGTCCATGGGACACTTTATTATATCATGGTAGTCATGAAGTCCAAGCGCTGTAGCGTCTACAGGAGTGTAGAAGGGCCATGCATAACCTGCATGTTTCTTTGACAGCATCTCTTTCAGTAGCCCGCTGCAGTATCTCAGCTGTGGACTCAGTTTGCCTTTCTTGGTGAGCTGAGGCTGAACGGAATCAGGCAGGTCCTTCTTTGGGGGTTTGATAGGACGTCCGCTGCCCACCCTGCGCCCGGTCGCCATCATTGGCTGCAGGAGCACGGGACCACCGGAGCTTCTAACCAGGCCCATTCCAGGTGGGGTCTCCAGGTTCATGCCTCCCATGGAGGAGATGGTGTGCATAGAGCTGTCATGAACTTGGCCTCCATGTCCTCCTTTCCCCAAGCCCACCATGTGCGTTGATCCTGACATGCCAACAGTAAAACCCAAGGTAGAGGGGGTGGTGGTATCTGCTTTACGCTTCACTCCTTTTTTCTATCAAAAGAAATAGAAACACATTTTGGTTTAATCCACTGATTAGTTTAAAATCTTATGTGTTATTCTTTGAAATGATTGTAAATGTTGTAATTTTCCATACCTTAGTTGTAGGCTGTGTAGGAGGCAGACCCATGATGTTAGCTGGAAGCACACTTTTGGTTAGAACGGTCTGAGGAGAGTTAGCCAACATGGAATCTCCTGTATCGGAGGAGGAAGGTGAGTAGGCGGACTGGGACACTGCTGGCACCTGCTGGGCCCGTGATGCTGCACACGAAGCAGAGTCAGAGAGAACATTAGGGGAAAACTAGAGAACAAATTCTGTCCAACAGTAAAAAATATTTCATAGTTAATCAGGTTTAACCAATATAAGCTAAATACTGATAAAGAACAGAAATGAAACTTAAAATAGAATTTCATCAGCAGGGGCTTTATTAAATGCCATGTAATCTAAGCTGTTAAACTCTCAATCTTAATCAGACTTCACCTAACTCACTGTTAGACTTCCGACCTCTTCCTCGGCTGTTCTTGTTCCGAGGAGCAGGAGGAGGGAGCTCAACTTCCTCTTGGGGCATCTGAGCCACTTTCTGCAGGAAGATCTTCTCCAAGGACTGAGCCATCAGCACAATATCATCTGTAGGCTAAACATCAAAACATTACAAATGTTTTGCAAAAGAATTAGACACCATAACATTTTCTTTTGAACAGGTTAAGGTTTATTACAGATTTTCAAAGATACAAGAATCTAGTGTCAATAAGATATATCACAGTGAAATAGGATTAGTATTCAACTATGACGGCTATTATAAATATTTATTTTCTGTTGATGCAGTTTCTTTGATTTTCTTTTTTTGTTTCTCAAAACATCGCCACCAAATAAGAAAAAAATCCCAAGACAGAAAAAATAAATCTAAAAAAAAGCAAAGGTTTTAGTTGCAGCACAACAATGGAACATGTTTACGAGTAGTTAAAAATGTGAAGTGATCTATTGGCTTTTTATTATTATCCGTTTGTATCCAATAAAACATTTTTTATGTACACATCAATACAGTCAATTAATTCTGGCTACAATTCTTTATATTTTTATTTTCTTCTTGTTTTCTGTGAAAAGATGTCAGCCCTCCTCATATACATTATAATCATTCAGTTTTTCCTGAATAAATCTTTGTTTTTGCTTTGGGTTTTACATAAATGTGCCATCTCTCAATAACTTCATCACTACTTACCTTGTTGTAGATGTAGCAGTTAGTAAACATTGTGTTGAAGTCCTGTATGCACTCTCCAGCAGTTTGGTAAAAGTTATTTTCCAAACGCTTCTTTATCGTCCCCATGTCCATGGGCTGTTTAATGATTTTATAATAATCCTGAAAGAGGTGAAACAATGATTTAAAAATGTGTAAGAACATGAGCAGCATTGTTAAGGAGTTAACAAATTTTTAGAGAAATAAAAAAGGAAGCATTTTGTTTTATTAATGACATCCTAGTGCAGACAGTGGAACGAGAAGTGAAAAATATCAGATCAAAGGTGCGACCTACCGGCAGGTTTAGCCTGTAGGCGTCCACAGGCTCGTGGAACGGCCAAGCAAAGTGGTGTCTCCACAAACACTTAATCAGGGTTTTCTGAAGGTACTGCAGCTGGTTGGTGATGCGGCCTGGTCGGCTGGGGTCCTTCACCGGAGGCTGGGGAGGGGCAGGGGTGGCCTGGGTCATTGTATGTGGCAAGGAGGGACTCTCAAAGTCCTCATATAGAAGGGAGGGCTTGCGAATGCGTTTTCCTGAACTGCAGTGCTGGTCCAACATGCTACTCGACAACCCAAGCAGAGAGCTGAAATCAGAGATGGAAAAGCCAGAGGAAAAAAAGGCTGAATGTTCTGTGGGAATCCAAGATACTCTGGATCGACTTTTCTATACTTGGCCTATTCATTCACATTATTCGCAGGGAAAGAAAAAATGTCCCTCCCAGTCAAATAACCTACCCAAGAAACTGAAATGCATCGACAGAATGCTACTTTTAGCACTTTCCTGGGAAACATCACTGCACCAAATGGGGCTCCAAATCTTCGCTTCAGATAAAATAAAAATAAAATAAAACAGCTATTTTAATAGAGAGCAGCTTTAATTATAGAACACAGCAGGATTTACAGTTTCAGATAAGCTAGATATTCTACCTCACTTCCGTGCAACTCAACCCAAAAGTATAATTTTTTCTAAGATATAAAGTTTCAATTGGCATATTTTGTATTTGGTATAATATGTTCAAAAGAAAAAACAAAAAAACAAAACTGTCTAATCAGAACCAATTTTGCTCTCTGGCAGGTTTTGTATATAAGTGTTCCTATGAACAGTTTTTCCACTAAAGGCTTAACAGCTTTAAATAATAAAAAAAAAGTAAGAGGCCATTCATGTCAGTGTCCTTTACAAGGCACAAGATCTTCAAATTTTCCGTGATTTATCATGACCATATATTGTAAAGACAGTTTCAATGATCCCAGATGTAGATCACCCAATCAATATGATTAGGAAAATGTCAGGTCAATCTTAATTCTATCAGGTAAAAGCCAAAACAATATACCATAAATCTGAAGGGATCAAATGATGTATAAACACAAAAAAATACTAAGGATAAAAAAATAAGCCTTCCAAAACAAATGGACACAAAATCTAACAATCTTCTTTCAGTCTGATTAAAATGCTAAATAATAAAGGTTTTAAACATCTTTAAAAGGGTCATGTAAAAGGAATAATCAGTTTCTGGTAGACTAAAGAAAAAATAAAAACTAAAAAAATTGCAGAAAGATACCAAGCTGAAAGCTGCATCTTTCTATTTTTTTTTTAGCAATAAAATTGCAGGACGTAAGAAAAAGAATAATCTTACCTCCAAGAGTTCAAATATAAAAAATTATAGTAAAAAGATCGGATATTCTGTGCAATAGGGATGATGACTTGAAAATTAAGACTAAATTGAGTCTTTAATATAAATTGATAGACTGAGAGATCCATGTTTAAAAACATTAATAATAATGATTTCTAAAAAAGATAATGTTATTAGTGAGTTTACTATTTTTTTAAATGAATGAAGATTTACCAGACAAATTCAAATATGATTACGATTGATGTTTACAGGTTTAATAGTGTCCTTTACAGTTCAGTTAAAGTAAATGTCAACAACTCAACATGTGATATATTGACTGAGGTAGACACCAGGGCTGCAACTAACCATTAATTGCTGATTGATTAATCTTTCAATATTAAAAATGGAATAGGAAAGGGTTCGTTAAAGTAGATTTTTTTTTACAGAATTAAAAGAGGTGAAATTAAAACATTTCCACTTGTGCAGTTCTGGAAAATGTTTTAAACTTTTTTTTTTTCCCTAACTGCAAGGTTTTCTTTTTTTATTTTGGTATAATTACCGCCCCAAGTTGGTTGCTTTGTCAGCTAAAGCCATGTTTTAAAAGTATACTCCAGTTAACTATTAATCCATTAATAAATTGGTTGACCATTATTTCAGTAATCGATTAATCTGATTTAGGGCTGCAACTAACGATTATTTAAAAAAAAAAAAAAAAAAAAAAAAAAAAAATCGATGAATCGGCTGATTATTGTTTTGATTAAACGATGAATCGGACAAAAAATATTTTTTATACTAACCTCTTTATTCCAAAATAAACATTTTAGACAGAACAAACAATCACACAAGTACAGGTTGCTCATTAACTGTACTGGTGCAATATGAAAAATAAATGTTTGTGTTAAAACTACGCAAACTTACATGAGAAATGTAGCTGTACATCCACAAAATATAGGGTACTTTGTTTCATAAAGCGCATAAAAAGACATTTTTGTTTTTAAAAGCCCCTAAGGGGTTCAAACAATAGGTCCCCCCATTTCAACAAAAGAGTTTTTTTTAGACTAGAAGAGTTCTGCCTTTTAAGACAGGAAAGTATAGCAGTTAAAGTTGCTACTTGAGAAAATACTCAACCATAGAGATAAAAATAGTCCTGTGATTCAAATTATAAATTGTATTTGGAATAAAAATGAGAGAACTAGGGGTGCTAAAAAACACATCCTCCAAAGACATATTTACATGGGAATGTGGCATATAATTAATTGACATATTACTGATCTTGCTGGATTTTATGCTTTACTTCCATAAATTGCAGGATCTTCTTTACTTTATCTTTGCCAGAAGATTTAAACTTTAAAAGCCTTGCCCTCATAATTTGCAAGTTAATTTATTTATAAAGGCTATTTTAATTATTGTGATCAATTTGCGACGTCAATCCCGGCGCATGCGCGCTTCATTTGCAGTCTGGACGCTGAAACATCCTGCGGCTCTGACTGCAGCGCTGAGAGGGATTCCTGCGGGAGAACGGAGTTGGGATGGGGGAGGCGCCCCACGGCAGCAGCTGCTGCAGGACAAGAGTAGGAACGATACATGCTTTCACGTAAGAGTCTCCAGTGACACCGTAAAAATTCGCCAGATTTGTCGCTAGTCGCTTTTTAAAAAAAATAGTCGCTGGAGGGGTCTGAAAAGTCGCTAAATATAGCGACAAAGTCGCTGAGTTGGCAACACTGCGCACCTGCAGCGCTGGCTCGCTCTGCCGTAATTTTTTTTTCTTCCCCCGTTTCAGTCAAGTGGCAGTGATGACGGCAGCGGCGGATGACGCATTAACCGCGCGACACAACTAATCGATGATGAAATTCGTTGCCAACGCTTTTAAAAGTCGATTTTTATTGATTTTATCGATTCGTTGTTGCAGCCCTAATCTGATTGTTTCAGCCCGAGCACACACATAAAAATCACATAATTTATCAAATAAAATTATTACAATACAACATGTGATTTGAAGAATTAAGCAATTCTAGCAATTTTCTCCTTTTGGTATATATTTTTGTAATTTATAGTATGAAAAATGAATGAATAAGCCTAGATCCCTACTGTCTTAACAGCGCTGCTTTTTGAATATCTAATTTAGCAATTTAAGAATATATTTAGAATATATTTAGTATATCTTTATGTTTTTTATGTAAATATTTACATATAAATCTCAAAATTACACTGTCAATACCACAATAAAATAAACAAGCTAAAAAAGTAAAATACATTTAGAGAAATAATGTTTAAGCTTAAACTCAAGGTGTGCAAATTCTATAATTCAGTTACATTATCTTTTTAAAATATCAGTAGTAAATCACATTTAGCTCGTTACGGCTGTTGTTTGGGCTCCAACCACTTGACCGTTGACAGGGGTCTTTAAAGTTTTCCAGGCCAAAGACCCCCAAACTGATGGCGAGATGGAGTGTGGACCCCTTAATATATTGTATGAAATGGTGTTATAGAAAACTGGTCCTATAGTTACTCTATTACAGATGGAGTCATGTAACAAAAGTAATTTCGTTCTGGGATTATTAAAGTATTTCTGATTCTGATTTCTCATTGATGGGACAGGTGTTGTGAATGAAATGGTGCCCAGCTGAAAGAGCTCCTGTGTCGCTGAATGTGAGCATTGATGACTTAAAGACATCTTCTGCCTCCATTTATCAGTTTACTACAGTGTCTTGAATTCATGTTAATGTGGATTTAAGACATTTCAATTAGTAGAAAAAATTGCAGGGGGGAATATATATATATATATATATATATATATATAAACAGTCTAATCAACCCTCCATGGACCCCCTAGGGGTCGCGGACCCCCTGTTGAACACCTCCGTCCTAGTAGATGGTTTGTAATAAAATCAGTGAGTTAAAGTGCACAAAAGTTTCACACTTAAAAAAAACAAGACCGATGAACTATTCCCATTTTGAAGCAGCACTGAAAAACCCTTCAGATCTAAATGATGAATTCTAAACACCCATCAGTTTCCTGAAAAATGCAACGATTCGTTTAGGAGCAGTCAGTTTATTCGAAGGCTAATAGTTAATGAATTCCTATTTTAAACCAGATCATTCTGAAAAGTCATCTTTACGACACTCGTATAGAGATGGAAGTTAGCATTCCCCGCCTGACTGAGCAATGAATGAGCCGCCTGACTGAAAGCCGGCGGGGAGCATCCTGCTGAGAAAGCCGATGAGGCTGCAGCTGTCATCTACCTGCACTCCGACAGCTGCCTGTGAGCTGATAGTTTATACAGACATCGCATGACTAATTCCAGATATGCACTAATGAGTATTAGCTAATTTATGCACGGATCATAGCAGGCTCTGATAGCTAGCTAGCTAACTCCGTTTGTATTGGTTTAGAAAGCTTACGGTTGTGCTGATCATGGAAAAATAGTCCGTTATAACGGTTAATTAAGGCTTGTCAAATACTATACATTAGCTTAAAGATATGTCTGAAAGTACCTGTCTTGAGGTGGGTTGACGGCCGCTTCCATTGGGCTGAGGGCGGGGTGTTATTAGCATCAATTTCTCTCTCTTTTTATACCCCGTAGACGCTGCTGCTCAACCTGACAACCGCTACGCAGCTCCGAAATGAAATGGCGACTGGACGCTTCCGCTCCAATCTGGTAAATAGTCATCACGCGGCAGCGTTACGTCCATCCGGTGACGTAGGAAGCGATCTGGTGTTCCCATTGGCTGTCTGCTGATGTCTGTCAAACACACACAGTAGTTCACGGAATAGCAGCTGTCATGCTGCTCTGGTTGCTTTGTTTTGCAGGATTCACACACAGCAGGCTTCCTACTGATGGAATTGTCTTTTACATGCAATATATGTTCTCTGTGATCTAGGCTGTACAGCGACTTTAGGATCCAAACAACCTAAGCATACATAGTTGAGGGTTGCTTCACGTTTTACAAGCCAAAACCAAAATTCGATTAATTCTAAGCATTTTTTTTACTACTGTCAATGCAACTGTTTAATATACCTTTACAAAATCAGGCTTCAAATCCTCCTAAAATTAGTATCTTATGCAGGTAGTGAGCTTCATTAAAAAAAAAAACAGTATTCCACCAGAACTTCTCCCAACAAACAGCTATTTGTGTTTTTCAGCAAATGAAGATTAGCATCTCCAGGCAGAAGAGAGAACCACGTGGCTTAAATAACAGACATGTAGTCATCTCTCCAGATACTGACCCCACTAGGATCCACCAGTCATTTCTCGTGAATTATTGAAGCATTTCAAACTAGGTTTGTAGCAGGCATGGGAAATGTATGCAGTGTTGTGGTTTTAAACAGGGAACTAAATAAAGATTAAAAAACAAAAACAAAAAAGATATAAGAAATGAAATCAGTTAACCTTCAATTTGAATAAGAAGCAAACCATATTTAAAAAAGGGCTTTATTGTTTTGATTGTGTTAAACCCGGCACCATATTACATGAAGCAACCCAAAAATTTGAATAACAAAAATAAAATGGAAAAAAAAAACTTCACAGTACACACACATATGAAAGGAAAAGTCACAAATTCTCTAAGCAAAACAAAATGCACAGAAAAACCAAGCAAACTGAGCTTTTCTACATCTGATTCACCAGCTAGAGCAAACATAATTTCTTAAAATGGACCAGTTTTGGTTTTTTTACATTCAGTAGGTTCTGACAGATCCCTTTCAATACCTTTTAGTCATACATCAGCAGGTTTCCTTTGAAATACTGTTTGTTATTGTCTTGATTAAATGAAAGTATCAAAAAAGTCCCTTCAGACTCTTCAACTTAAATCTATTGTGGGGAAGGTTTTGAAGTAGTTCCTTAGAAAAAGATCCAGACCAAAAACATAAAAAAAAAAAAAAACATGTTTTCAAGAAAAAGAGCTTCAACTAGATCTTTAAATTTAACCATGTGATAAGTAACATTTAAACAGTGAATGTGCTTAAAGTAACTATGAACATTGTGAAGATTAGAGCCAGTCAAATAATCAATCCAATTTTATTATTTTATGCTATGTCCTTGTGAAACTTTTTTTTTTTTAATCCATTAGAAGGTGTTACACATGTAAAAAATATATATATATATTTCTAATTAACTATGGTAATATTGGTGTTTAAAAAAATACCGCAAAACAAAAAATGCGACAAAAATGATTTTTCTTTTCTCTAAAAGACATTTTTCAGACTGATATTAATGTAGTCTCTGAAGTTGATTCACTTGTAAAAAAAAAAAAAAAAAAAGAAAATGCTGACCAGCTTCTACTGGTTTGGGTTAGACTGTTATATAAGGGACAGATTTACATTCCCTTATCTACAAATACAAAAAATTTTCAGGCTGCAGTAGGTGTTGCTTACAGATTTCTCTTTATCAACACAGTGGATGCAATTCTGGCTATTAGATACATTTTTTGATGAACTGTTGGAATGGGAAAGAGTAAAAGGTGTGACATGTAATATCTCAGGCTTGGTGTGAAGCAGAGTCAGACTCAGGAATGTTGTTAGAGTGAGTGTAAGATAACAATCAGTCATGGACCTACACTCTCTTTTGTGCTGATTCTAAAGAACAATATAAATAAAAGTCATTTTTTTTACCAAATATATTAAAAGGCCATTTATTATCATTCAACTCTTTATATTCTGTACAAAATAAATAATTTCCACGTTTTTGAAGAAAACAGTATGTGGTTGTTTTTTTGTGGAATATGAAAGTTGTGAAGCAAGGATCTAGAATTGGACATGTGATGATAACACACCAAATTAACTGTGTTCTTTTTTATGTTTTGTGGCTTTTGAGTTTGTATTTCAACTAGGGGTACTTTTTGATAGATCATTGTGATAGAATGTTCTAACAGAGGTTTTAACATCCAAAATCTTTAGGAGTGGTTTCCTCATTTTTAAGGTGCGGTTGTCTTACTGGAACAAACTCCAGCAAACATTTATAGTAGAACTGAAGTCCCCTATTAAGAGTATTCTCAACAATAAATGTTAGGCTGAGTTTTCACTCCAATAACCGTCTAACTTTGGGTCACTGCTCATCGTTGCTCTCCTCCTTTGGTCGCTTGAAGCCCTCTTCCTGTTTCTTTACCATTTCTGCATAGAGGCCGCCTTTCTCCATTAGAAAATCATGACTGCCCTCCTCCTCCACTTCCCCGTTGTTGAGGACAATGATATGACTGGCTGTCTTTGCGACACTCATCTTGTTTGAGATCATCAGCACAGAACATTCCTCTGCCAGCTTCACCAACGCTTCACGGACCTGTTCGATAAAGATTTCTCTTCAACATAAGGGGTATATTAACCAAAGTGTGAAAATTTAGGTTATGGAAGCATATCCTACCTGGTATTCATTTTCCGTGTCCAAATCGCTGGTGGCGTTGTCCAGGATCAAGATTTTTGGTTTTCTGATCAAAGCCCTGGCAATAGCAATACGTTGTTTTTGCCCTCCAGAAACTTGACCCCCCTTCTCTCCAGCATCTATGTAAAAGAAGCACACAAAGTTGAAATCCTCAGCTTTTTAATATGTATACATTTTAATAGCCATTATAATTAATAACAGGTAATCTTAGAACTCAATTCAAAGCCGAATGAATACCTCTACTTTTCACTCTATATACGGAAAAAATGGGGACATATGCAAGAATAAACGTTAGCGAAATTGTTACACAAACTAAGTGTTTCATATTCTTTCCACATAAACATGTAACATGAGGGATATGACTTCAATGGAAGTAACACTGCATGGAGTTAGTCATTGCAGTGTCATGATTTCGATGCTGATGACTGGCTTAATTATTCCTTTAATTCAACTGACTCCACCTCGTTACTGTTCATCTGATCCACCTGCTCTTGCCTCTATTTAACCAGCCTGCTAACAAGTCATGAGGGCCAGATTATTTGAGCCTTTGTTGATAGTTTTCTAGTACATGTGATTGCCTGATCCTGACCCGTTCTGCCTCTGGACCTTTGAGCTTGCCTGTTCCTGTTCTGATCTGTTTGCCTGACCTGTCTTCGAGCTTCTGCTGGATTCTGCCTGTAGACTGAACCTGGATCTGCTTCCTGACAACAACCTGGATTTCCATTTCAAGCCTCCTAGGACCTCTGAAATCGTGAGCACATCCTCGGCACCAGCTTTGGCTTCGCCCTCTGGATTATGCTGCCCTCCTACATCTGCCCAGAGCTGGGGCTGCGGTTTCTGAGACACTCTGGGCGACGCTCGCCGCATCTTGTTGGCAGCCCACTGGCTGGATTATTCGTTCTCTGGGCACAGACCGAACTATCTAACCAGAGGTTCCTACCCTAGACGCCCTAGCTGCTACTACTGCAGATCCATTTTATAATAAGTAAGTAATAAGTTTTTTTGAGGAACAGGTCTGTTTGTCTTAAATACTGGGTCCCCTGTTCTGAGCTGTGACAGGCAGATAGAAAGTTGTGTGATGATATGTTTTTTTTTAAATGTTTTTCTTTGTTTTGTTTTCTGTGCAGTCTCTCTCATTACAAAACCACCATTGTCTTTTGATGATCTTTTTATTAACCATTCTCTCCAACACTTTTTTTCTGCATGACTTTACACATAATTATTATCGTCAGACTGACAAATTTTTTCTTAAGGTTAATTTAGGAAAGTATTTTCCTGCGACTCCAGTTCATACTTAAGGATCTGAAATTCACACATCAACTATAAATGTGTCATAAAAATGAAGTCAAGACTTATAAGAAAACCAATTGCAGGCAGATTCGAAAAGTCATCCCTATAATATAAAAACTACGTGTTAAGATCCTGCATTTCACAGAATCATTTCTGGCTCGTACCTGTGTCGTATCCTTTTGAAAGTTCACTAATGAACTTGTGAGCACTAGCCTGCTCGGCAGCTCTGAACATGTCCTCGTCTGAGGCGCCCTCGCAGCCATACTTGATGTTCTCCCGGACAGAGCGAGCAAACAACACGCAGTCCTGGCTCACTACAGCAATCTATAAAAATACAAAAAGAATGAGAGTTTGGTGACACTTAGATAAAAGGTTTCTTCAACAACCTGAAAGCATGGTCGAGTTCGGAGACAATTTAAAGCTGTGCTTAACGTCTTACATATTATGGAAGATTTTAATCCTTTTTAAATGTACACCTTTAAAAAGATAAACTTTTCTTATCATAATTTTGTAATCAGTTTAAAAACTGTCAATCAGTTTTAGTTAGGGCTGGGTGATAATTCAATAACGATATATATCGATCGATAGACGTGTGGCGCAATAGAAAAAAAGAGGCTCGATAAAAGTTCGATTAAAAAAAAGCAGTTTTCCTTCCTTCTCATTGTAGCCTAGCATGTAGGTTTATGCTAGCCACTGCTTCCTCCCAACCAATCACAATCGTGGACCCAGGCACGTCGTCACAAAGCGCCGCCCTCTCAAACCACAACACAGAGCACATGAAGATGTCGCAGCAAGGAGAGGCGGAGGAAATTGTTCCAAAGAAGGGTTTTTGTAGTTCGCCACTTTGGCAGTATTTCGGTCATGGCAAGTCAGACAAAAAACAAACCACAGTCATCTGTAAAATGTGTAGGAAACCAGTGAACCATTTATTTGTTAAATTTATTTTGGTCACTTTAGTTTATTCTTTGTCAGTATTTAAAAACAAAACTCAGGTCTCTTAAGTTATTTTTCTTTAAAACAATTCTGTTATGGTTAAAAAAGTTGGTTAAATAAAGATTTATTTGGAAGTCTGTGTTTGTGTTCTTTATTAAAATTAAACCATTTAGCAATATCATAAAATGTCCAGGCAGAGCTGCACATAAAATCTTTTCAATAATTATCTATATCGATAAATATGCATTTTTTTTTATCGATAAGCTTTTTTTCTATATCGCCCAGCCCTAGTTTAAGTTAAGTGTTCAATAGTTTAAAAATAATCTCAAAAGAAAATTAAATTTGTTAATAGCTGAAGGCTATTATAGAGGTCTGTCTTGCACCGGGTCTGGAGAAGCCCTTGAATGAAGACACACTGTTGTTTTTGACAACCTTCCAAAGAGGATGCTAATTTTTTTCTATGAAGTTCTTCATTTAATGAAGAATTCATTTGTGAAATCCTCTCCAGATGTTCCGAAGGAGTTCCTCCCTTGAGTTTGTCAGCTTTCTTTAGATCTCTGTCTGGTCAGAAAGCCTAGCAAAGAAACGCTGGAGTCTGAATATCGTCCTGCAGCCAGGTTTCAGTGAAAAACGCTGCATTGCTGATATATTTATGCTAGGACTTGTACTTCTTCAAACTTATTACCTAAAGATCTCGTATTACCAATAATGATTAGTGGAGGAGATGGCTTAAATTTCCTGCTCCTCTCTCTTCTCCTTGCTCTGTATCCTTGGCCCCTCCTATTCAGTTTACCTGGTATTTGCAGAAGCAGTTTAACTATTGTTTCAGTTTTAGAAATTTTGATAAGCAGCTCCCCAAAAAAAAAACAAACTATAATTTCTATGGTAATGCATCATAACCATCATGTCCACAACGAAAAAAATACCCGCCAAAATCCTTTCAGTTGCACAGCATCAAACTGCAGGAGTAAAAGCAATAGGAAAACAGTTTATATAATCTACAAATGGAGGAAATAAAGCTCTTTTAAAACAGAACTTTAGAATTACTCCAGGCACAGGTGAAGCAGAGAAAACAACACAGGAAAGAGATGCAAATGCAGTGCTAACACATCAATTCTAGTCTGGAAAAACAACAAATGAATGCAAGAGGCTCGGAGTGAGCTTGCATTTCCTCTGGATTGCACCCTCTATGAAAATGCTAAAAAAATCCTATTACAAGTTATAATCATACTTAAGAAGTTATTAATACCTAAAAGCTAAATATAAATTTCTACCATAGTTCAATTAATACAATTTCACAACCAATGATACTAATAAAAAGCTAACTTTTCCTTTCTCTAAATTGCTGTCAAAATTGACTTCCAACTTAGTTACATAATTATGGTACATAATTTTGTACAACAGAAATGCACAAAAAACTTGAAGAAATTTTAAAGCTAATTCAAGTAGCAGGATTTTAAAATTGCCAATAATTTTCCAAAACGAAACAGTTTTGATCATATAGTGTGTTCTCCACAGAAATACTACAAGCTAGGCACAAACAGCACACAAGCTGATTTTCACTGTTTGGGCAGAAATTGTCCTGGTTATCTCACTGTGTGAACCAGCCTTCACAGTGGGAAATGATTTAATTTCCCTTTGGGATCAATACTGTATTTTTGAATTGATTGAATTTTTATGTTTGTATATTCAAATGTTTAAAATTGTAAATGCGAATTTTAAGTTATAATACGATTTTTATAAACATTCTTAATTTTATTTTACATTATTTTGTTTACTCTTTTAGTATTTATATATTTAATAAACAGAATCAGTATAATCAGGTTTTCTGAGTTCAGCGATTTTTTTTTATACGATTATAGTCACCATTTAAAAAAATATTTTGAGTACATGAAAATAAATTAAAAGTCTGAATTAATTTCTGAGAGATAATTTTAAGAAGTTGTTATGTATCCACCTATGACAGTTAACTAGATATTTTGCTGACTGTAAAATTACTTTCTGGTTGCCACCCACCTTTTCATGAAGATACTGGTCTTTATAATCTTTCAGTGGTTTTCCATCCAGCAGAATTTCTCCAGACTGGGGCTGGTAAAACCTCTCAAGAAGTTTTACACAGGTTGTCTTCCCTGATCTATTAAGTCCCACAAGTGCAGTGATTTTGCCCGGCGTGACCTCCAGAGACACATCCTTTCATAGAAACAGGTTTTAGTTAAAACAGGTTTGGTAAAGGCAAGCTAAAGAAGTCTTTAAGCTGCCTTAAAGAGCATACCTTAAGCACAAGACTGTTTTCATCTGTCTTTCCAGAATAGGAAAACCGAACATTTTTAAACTGAACGTGTCCTTTAAAATCCTCTGGGTCCAAACTGCCAGGAGGAGGTATTTTAGGTTTTCTATCAAGGTATTCAAAAATCTTCTCAGAGGCACCAATTGCTTTTTTAACCTCTGGATAGTAGCGCATGACAGCCTAGAAAAAAAAAAAGTGGTATATAAGAAACAGTAATATAAAAAATGTTTATCTATCCAGTGTTTGATGCTTACCTCAACAGCTGAAGCGAACTGCAGCTCATAGAGAACAAATGAGACCAGATCTCCACTGCTAACAACCCCCCGGGTCACAAGGGTCCCCCCATAGTACAAAATACACACCTTCAAGGCCAAAGTGGTCATCTGCAAGGGCAAAAACATTGATTCAAAAAGAATTCCACCTTCTTTATCATTTTGGTTGTAACCTTATACTGTTTACATTAATTAAAAAAGCCTCATGATCAGAGAAGACAGCAGCTAAGACTTATTTTAAACTAGTTATAAAATCTTCTTTTACATCCCTTTGCAGCAAGTTGAGTCAGCCCCATAATCTCAAGTTTTTACCTGAGCTGTGGCTTTAACCTCCCATCTTTACCACAGTGCTATTCCAAACGGTATCACATCCTCAAAACTTCCTAAAATTTCCATAAAACATACAAATTTCTCTTTCAGTGCTTCTCTCTGCTCCCTGCAGTGGTCGCCACGATTAAATATAATCTAAATATTTATGTGTTAAAAAAAAAAAAAGTAAACCATGAAGTGAATTCAGTCCCATGCTGATAAAAGTGAAAAGAAAATCACAGCAACATTTAGCCTTTGACTTCAGCGAGTGCTTTTCTTTAGGCACGCTGTCATTGAATCTGTTGCTATGTGCCATCGTCTCCAAGTCTGTGTTTAAGGCATACAGAACACCACCCAGTTACCGCTCCTCAGAAATTGCTTAGGAAAAGTTGCTTTGATTGATCAAGTTGTACTAAAGAGCTGCTTTAGATTGCAGTAACATAAATGAAACATTTATGAAAAACTACCACAGCGATAACATTGCTGTTGAGCATCTCACTAGGTTTCTTAGTGAGTTTCTTATCCTGTTTTCTGGTAAATACCACAAAAATATATTCTAGGAGCAGCAGAAATGTTACTAATATATAGCTGAAAAAAAAAAAAAAAACTCACACTGTTGGCCCAGGTAGAAGCAGCATAAGCAACCGCCTCCTGCTTATTGAGAGAGTATGTTTCGTCCAGCCGCTGCCTGTATTTCTCCGTCTCGCCGTCCTCGTTGGCAAAGCTCCTCACTGTCTTCATGTTGGAGAAGGTCTCTGTGGCCACCTGATTGGCTTTGGCCAAAGACTCCTGCACTTTCCTAGCAATAGTCTGATGCACAAGCACAACAAACACAAATCATTTAATGACAGATTTAGGCGCCACACGACTATATGTCATCCATCTTTGACATTTGCAGGAGTTTATCCAATGGAAAAGGGATTCTGTTATTTTACTTTGATAAGAAAGAAATGCAACAAGTGATAAAATAAATGCAATGTAAAAACCTTATAAAATTAATTAGTAAAAATGTGATAAAATGATATGCAAATAAAATGTTATGGTGAATCTATAATAATGCATGTAGTGAATGAATAAATGCAGTTCTAGTTAGAGATGTTTCATTGAGTGACATCACCTGGTGGAAATGTCCGGTGAGTTCAGGGATGACCCAGATGATGGGAAGTCCCATACAGGTCAGCAGGGTCATTTTCCACGACTGCCTCACCATGAAGTACAGCAGGAAGCCAAAACGAGCCGTGTACCACATCAGGAGACTCAGCTTCTCACTCAGCGCCTCGCTCATGTCATTGGTGTCCGTGGTAATACGGGAAACAAGCTCACCTGAGATAAATCAGAGGTTAGAGGTCAACATGGGCACATACGAATCTGCACAGGGCTATATATATAGATTATAAATACATTT
Organism: Cyprinodon diabolis; assembly: GCA_030533445.1. NCBI lineage: Eukaryota > Metazoa > Chordata > Actinopteri > Cyprinodontiformes > Cyprinodontidae > Cyprinodon > Cyprinodon diabolis. The sequence goes on along the minus strand of CM060064.1, from coordinate 38,072,154 downwards.
GAAATTTATTTTTCTGACCTTGATGAAAGTAATTAGCTTACTACAAAAAAAAATAATCTGTTAACATATTTGTAAAAGTTACCTGTGGGGGTAGCATCAAAGAAAGCGATCTCCTGTTTGAGCACAGCCTGGAAAACAGCTCCCTGCACTGAGGTGTGAATGAGGCTCATGGTGACGTTGTAGGTCAGATCACACATGAACTCAAACACCGCACTGAAACACAAAGCTAGTTTAAGGCACACAAGCAACATCTGTGCAATTCATGTTTGGAGTTACACTGTAAAAGTACTTTTTTTACCTTACATGTAGAATTTCATAAATGAATACAATAAATAATACTTTTTGACATTTCCCTCTCTTCATGTTAATGCAGGTTAATATAAAGGTTAAAATGAGGCATTACCTAGCAAAGGTCAATAGTGTCATGATCGTGATGGCCTGGGAGAAGGCATCAGGTGCTTCTTCATTTATGATCCAGTCTGCCATCCGACCAGTGTACTGAGGTATAGCCATCTCACCTGCAGTAAATTACTCACATTACCACTATGAGCTAAACATTCGGTATGACAAAAAAACTATATGAAACATTAGCTTGGATATATAAATTGCAAGCAATCTCCAACAGAAGATTTTGCAGAATGTAGTTGTTTAAAATACCATAAGATGATAGAACCACTAGAGCCAACACGACAATGAAGCGTCCGGTATACGGCAGCATGTATCCCATCAACCTCTTCAGAGAGGCTCTACTGTCTTGTCTGGGCTTCTCCTTCTTCTGCTCAGACTGAGCTCTGGTCATAAAGGATGAGATGTATCGACTCCAGTAGAGCCACGCCACTGCTGTCACAGCATATCCCTGTAACACCTGCAATGCAAAGGAAAGAATAAAACGCACTTTTTAAAGTACTTTACCAAATGTGATCATTTATGTGCGGAATACATTTTCTACCTTAAACAGATTTAATGGAAAAACACTTTAGCAGCCAATGATTTAAATCTAGTTATTGATGCAGCCTCTGATGGCGTTTAGATGGTGCCTATTGAACAAGTCAACTTTCTTCACACGGTTCCATTTTCAAACTTTGATAGGAATTAAGACAAATCTAAAAAAAAGTTTATTAGCGCAAAGTGGGCGGAAAAGGAGTAAACTGGTGGAGTTCAATTTGCAAAGAAACGCCACCTAATGGATGTTATCAATGAAATGCAAAAGTGCACAGAATTAAACAAAGAGTTAAATCATTGAAATACGTCATGAAATACGTATGAAAAATAATAAAAATAGAAATTGTAAAATAATAAAACGCATCAGTTTATTCCCAGCAGGAGTTCCTGCTTTACTAATCCAGGATTATAAGTAATCGAGTGCTTTTAATAAATGTAAAAACTGCCTGCCATAGACCACTTCAATAAACTTACACATTAAATCGAGCAACAATCTTCTCCTTCGTAGCTGTAGCACTGTTTCTCTGTCTTTTAAACACATTCTGCTTTTTTATTTTATTATTTTTTTTACATTTCTGCATTTAGGCACTTCCTGTTGCCGGTTGTCATGGTGACTCATCAGGACTCCACTGATAATGGTTTTTCATAATTGTTGCACATGCACTTAACTCTGAGTGGACTAATTAAGTTAATGAATTGATAAAGGTTATGGAACTAATTGATAGCCGCTGTGTGAAACAAAACACCCAGAGTTCCCGATTCTTGACTAAACCAACTTAAGAGATGTGAATTTGAATCTGAATTTGTTAAACCTGTTTCGTGAAACAGACCCCAGGGCAACATCCAAACCACTCCTCCAATTCCCTAGTTCTTTATTTGTATCCCACTCAACCCTTCCGCTCAAGTCCGTCACCATTTGTCAACCCCACCCTCCCTTCACCCTCTGCCCTCTCCTCTCTATTATTCTCATTACATCATCTTGTCCTTTTCTGTTTTAGGGTCCATCTGGGGGGTTAAGCACAGCCTTGGAGAGTGAACAAGATTAGGGACCCTCTCAAAAATTAAACCCCCTCTCTGAAATCTTCACACACTCCATCATTTCCCCCAGATGTCAGCAACCCTTATCCCTTCATCCCTCCTTCCTCTCATTCCTTCATCGCCTCATTCCTTGATCCCTCTTTCCTCTCATCCCTACTTTTTTAAACCTCCTTCCAATCAATAAATCTCTAAACTGATAGATTATTTTGGTGTTATCCTTGCTAATTAAAAGAGAACAGTTGCTAAAGCTAAACAAAAGTAGAAAATCATGCAGTGGCTTTAACACTGATAAATATTGATGATGATAATATCAGTTGTGATATAATTTCCCTCTATAACTAGCTAAATATTGCAGCAATTATTGCACTCCAGACAGTTCTTTGTAACATGAATACTGACATGATGATATCAGTGAAAATCAACCTCCCTGTATGGAAAAAAAAAAAAAAAGCTTTGGGAGCTCATAGCATCATGTCTTTAAGCATTGTTCTTAAACTAAACACTGCTCTTGCAACAGTCAGCACACAAAGACAAACCCACTCACCCTTTCCCAGGAGTGCCATCCCCACAGTTCCCCCACAGTGGATTGCCCCAGCTGCCAGAGAAACGTAATGTACACTGGGAAGTGGAAGCAAAGGACACCTATGCTTTGAAGCCCCTCAAAGCTTCTCACCCACGGGAGACCTCCGGGATAGGTGAAGGCGAGAAAAACCAGGACGACGACCCTGGTCAGAGCTCCCCCCCATAGGGTGATGAAAGGATTGTGGATGAGGAGAGGTGAGAGCTGGGCCAGGCGAACAGCGTGGACAACGCACACGTCCACACAGATACAAAGCAAGGGGAAGAAGTAGCTCATTTTCTGCATAACTTGTGGATTCTGCAGAGAAAAAAAATAGACAAATTCAGTTCTAAAACATACACAGAAGAACTACACAGAAACTCTAAATGCAGATTTTGCAACAATTTTCTTTTAATAAACAATGCCCTTCATTTCAACAAACCATATGCTTAAAACAAAGTAATAGAAAGTTTAATAAAGCAGTTATGTTGCTGTGTCAAGTCTGCGGTTTGTGAAAGCAAATGAAATGGCATGTTTAAACAGATTTATATTAAACTGGTTATAAATAATCAGGTAAATCACTTGACTGTTCAGGATATTTTTGGTATGAGGAAAAAACAAACTTTGTTTTGGTTGGTTCGCTGGTGAAATAAAGAGTCACAACTATGAAAAGGAAGGATCCTCAAATACCTGCATCAAAAACACATTGTTGTTTTGGTCAAAAATGGTTAACTGGAGAAAATCTCACAATTAGAAGGACAGTAGCTGCAGAATGCAAATTGTGCTTGGCTAAAAAGACAAGAAACTGGATAATAGTTGGTCAAGAAGAGGATTTGAAATTGAGATCAAAGCTGTGAGAGGAATGGAATGATTAAACTGTGGAGACAAGAAGACCTGCCCAAGGTAAAATGCTATAATCCAAGCATTAATCATGGTGGTGGGAGCCTTATGGTTTGGATATTCAATTCAATCCAGTTTATTTATATAGCGCCAATTCACAACACACGTCATCTGGAGGCAAATTACAGTTCACCAGATCATACAGTCAAATTGATTCATTTAAGGAAAACCAGTTGATTGCATTCGAATGCAATCCCTCACACTAAGCATGCTTGTAGCGACAGTGGAGAGGAAAAACTCCCTTTTAACAGGAGGAAACCTACAGCAGAACCAGCCTCAGTGTTCAAGGAGACAGAAGCAGAGATACAAAAAAAAAATAAAAAATGTAAAAGGCGAAACACAAATATCTGATCTTTATTGATGGCAGAGGCAAAATTAACTCTAGAGTTGCCAGTTCAATCTTCTCCGAGGAAGGTAAGGTTACTTTCTGCAAGCTCATTGGACGGAATTTCATCCTGAAACATGTTGACAACCAGGAAGAAATAAGAGAAAATAGAATTAAAATGCTTTAAAAGATGAAGCCAGATGTTTGACTACAGTCCAGTTTATTTATAATCGGCTCAAATTTCCTAAAAAGAAAAATAATTCAAGGTAAAAATCCGGCCCCAGTTGAAAGGTTTTTGCAGCAGTTTGACAAACATCACCAGAAAACAACCTCACCTTCAAGCAGTTGTTGCTTCAAGAGATAAGAAACAGTCCTTAACATGATACATGATATTTATATTTAAAAAAGGCACATTTCTTTCAAGTGACGTTGCTTTTGCTTTCACTTCGACCAAATTATTATATTCTTTACTTTCGTTTTCGCCTACATTTATCTGAAACTGCTTAACATGAAATAGATAGGGTACAGCTAACGAAGATAAGAAATAAACAGCTGAAAGTCACTGAAATACATTTAAAATCAGACTAACTGTAGACATAAATGCGGTGTTAGCTACGCATGTGCTAACACTGGAGCGAATGTTACCCGGAACCTAACGTACTTACTTTAATTACTCTAAACAAGGTGGGTTAGGTGTGACTGAGTCCAGAAACCCTCCAACAGTAAACTCAAAATGATCCAAATCCAGCTGAAGCGTTTGGACACCCGGCGGGCAGCTGTTATAGCAACAATCGATCTGAGTCTGCAACCTAGAGCGAAAGTGAAACCAATTATTTATACCTCTGCTTTGGAAAGTCCCCCGGAGATCCACGAAGCAATGTACGTCAACTAATATGCGATATATTTCCAATATACTGGCTTTGTTACCATAATATTTTCTAAAAAAATAAGTGAAAGAATAACACTTTGCTCAACCGCTGAAATACTGTTTTAAAGGGTTACTTACAAAGTCCAACAGCGACCCCATGTGGCTTTTCCACAAAACTGCAACTTCAGGCACAGTATTACAGAAAGTGTTGCTCCGCCCTCAATGCAAAATATGTAAATCTAAATAAGTATTTTTTTCTCTTATAATAAGGCGTTTTCTTTTTTCTTGAATTAAGGAGGTAAATCAGACACTTTGCCAATGGAACAAGAGAATTTACATTTAGAGTAAGGAAAACAATTTCATTGTCTTATTTCAAGTGCATATTATATATTTATCTCATTTTAAGGGTAAAAAAAATCTCATGTCAATGGCAGATCATCTTATTTACCTGCTCAAATTCAGGGCAAATACACTTAATTTTAAAGTATTATTTCTAGTTTTTGCAGTGCTGTGAAAACAGCCCTCACTTGTTGAGGCATGGAGGCTCACTATTGGCCAATGTCAGGAGCAGATGCTAATTGTTTGTAATAAACTTAAAAGAGGGCCAGCAGATTTGTTAAGCATATTCCACAGCTGCAATAATCCAGTCAAAATAAAGGGCTGAAAGTCTATATATAATCTGCTTTTACTTAAGAGTAAATCGAACACCTTTTTTGACTGGTAGATCAGATAAATTTAAAAGCAGAAATATAGCCTTTTACTATTTACACATTATTTCCTTTCTTTTCTATAAATGGTTGATAGGTCTTTTTCTTCTAAAGCATAGTCAGTGATGTGAGATTCATACAATATATTCAATTTAATTTATAAATAGGCCATTTTCATCACAGCATAGTATTTCTCTTTTTTAGGTTGTGTTTTTTTTGTTGTTTTTTTTTAGTATAGAGCATGCCATAGCTTACTCTATCTCTATTCTCTGCTTTGATTCAGATTTTTACATTTCTATATTTGCCTTGTAACTTTTTAAAAAATAGTTATTTTTTGAAGTTAGATTGAAAAAAAACTTACATTTACCGCTGTGTAATTAGGATACTACTGTTCTGTTCAATCCTGTGTTGCTGATTCTATAAGTAGGATGCTAAATTCTTCCTGTCAATGATTCTTGCCAGCACAAATAGGATTGTGGTGAAGGTAAGCAAAGTTTTTGAAAAGGCCTGTTTAGCAATATAGGCTACAGATTTCTTTTAGACATGTGCTAATTTGGTCCATTTTTTTTTTTTTCAAGAAGAATTTTCTTCTCTCTGCCTCCCTCTCAGCATAGATACATCTCTATCAGTCGGTCTTACCCTTCTGGTTAGAAATACTGGAAAGATTGAGGGTAATTTTTTTCTTTTGTAGCAGAGCTGAGTTGCTAATGTTTATACACTGCGTGGCCAAAAAAAAAGTGGACACTAATAAAAAAGGTCATTCACTCTAATACTTTGTTGGACCGCCTTTAGCTTTGATTATGGCACATATTCGCTGTGGCATCTTTCGATTTATAATTTACAGTTATTAAACAAAAATAAGTCATGTAATTCTTTCATTATGGTGGATGTCAATGCTGAAAGCTGATGTTTTTCAATTTTAGTGAGAACAAATGATTTCAAAATTTTACAAGATATTGTTATGATAAAACCAAATATACCAAATAAAAAAATACCTAATTTTCTAAAACAATAATACAATTTCATATTTTTTTTATTGTTATCTTTCTCTAAAAGTTTAAAAGTTTTCTATCTTTTTCTTAATGCCATATTTTGCAAAAAAAAATGAGAAAAGAATGCATGAAATTTCAATTATCTGTACGTCAGGGTTTCAGCTAACAGGTCCTTAAAGCAGCAGTTCTACATCCATGTCAAACTGTCATTTTAAAGAAAAAGGCTTTTATTATGATTTAATTACTATTATTCAGATTAATGTATAGACAATTTATCTGTCACAGTAAAACCTAATAAACAAACCAAAATAATCCTTAGAACACAATTAGGTTGTGGACAGAGGATGGATATAAAAGCAGCCAAAGTCCAAAGCTAAACATTGACAAATCTGAAAACCTTCATATATTTTATTCAAGATCAGAAAGAATGTCTCAGATTAGTAGTAGAAATATTAAAATTACCTTTATTTCACATTAGAATTACCTTTATGTCATTATCTAACTCTTTCCAAACTTGTAGCCCTGCACGTTTTGTTCCTTCTGCAACACAGGCAATACAAATGTCTGAAATAACTAAGTACTGTATGTAAACAGGCTTTGCATTAAACCAGTTAATGAGCTATTTATTTGTCACAGGTCTGTCGGATAAGTGAAAGTACGTATGTTACAATGTCTTCCTATATATCCTATGCTTATCTTTCAAAACACTTGATGCAAATGACTGAATTATCTCCTACCACACTCATCTAGCTCAGGTGTTGATTCCTCACTTTAAAACAGGTATCTTTGCTTAGAACTTGTTCTTTGTGAGTGGCATTGTGTATCACAGATCTAAAACAGACAGCCCTCTGATGAAGAATTCATACACCTCTGCTTTAAAGTCATCTGTCACGTTTGACACAATGAAATGGCGGCTCCCTGTGGCTCTATGGTAAAACTGCACCTGTCGATTTATAGTTCCTGGCTAAAATGTATAAATTGGATACATTTATTTTCCCTAAAAGAGTAGCCTGAGTATATAACTGCCATGTAAAACCCATGAAATAATTGTGAGAAATTCCTAATATTTTCAACTGGAGTTTTCAGTGAACCTTTTTACAAACAAACCATATATACAGTAGATCTGCACAAAGAGGCTTTAACTTCTATGACTTTGCTCTACATTATGCATTTCTTTATTATAGATGAGGGAAAAAATCTAAACTATACTCATATAACAAATTCCAAGATACAAATAGCAAAGCACTTCGAACAAAGGAATTAACTACAAAACAATATTTATGCAAAAGATTTAAAAAGTAATTTTTTGAGTCTTTTAAAGTTGGCATTGAGTCTGCTGATGTGACAACAGGTTTACCAAAGTCTTGGGGCCACAAAGGAGATGTCATGATCTGCTGTGGTTGCTGGCCTTACTCATGCCTTTCACCTGCTTCACTCTTTCCAGCTCCTAATTATCATTCTTCCATCTACATCTCCAGCTATCATGGCAGATCATTAGGCTACGTTCACACTGCAGGCGTTGATGCTCAATTCCAATATTTTTGTGAAATCTGATTTTTTTTTGTGTTCCAGTTCATATTACCAAATATATAAGACTTGTATGTGATCTCTTGTGTGAACTGCAGTCATACAACACGCAATGACGTCACAGGCCATCGTGCTCTCTGTTTACGGAAGTAAACATGGATGGTAGTGCTGGCACAAATCTAGCAGTCTTTTCCGACCATAAAAACTCATTCTTTTCAATATGTTTAAACATAAATACTGCTCTCCGCATCATCATCTGCCATGGTTGTTGTTTTTCTTGCCGCTTCTGCATAGCAAGAGGCAGAATAATTACCTTTGTCGGGTCTTAATGACGTTCAGTTTGGATGAATCGGACCTGGCCGTTCAGACACAGGTCGCATTTGAGAAGATCAGATTTGTATCTGATTCGGGACCACATAGCCAAGTGGCCTGGGTCTGATTGAAAAAATTGGATATGTGTAGTTCAGACTGCCATGAAAAGATCAGATCCAAGTCACAAATGGTCAAAAAAATCGAATTTGGGTCACTTCAGGCTGCAGTGTGAACATAGCCTTAGAGATTTGTTTTCTATTAGCCTGTCTGTTCAGTTGATGTCACAGTTCATGTCCTGGATCCTGGCGGCCAGTGGAAAGAGGGTTTTTGTGTCTGTCTCGTATCCTGATCGTTCACTGTTCCTCCCCTGCTAAATCCTCTGGGCTTTTGGCTCTTTGGATCAGTTTTTATCACAGTAAGTCTGGCTCCAAGGTGGAGACCACTTTAAAGGTCCTGCTCAAGTTCTGGTTCCATGTCCTGTCTCCCCCACCCTCTTCCACTGAGCCATGAAGGGGGGTGCGATCCAGCCGAGACTAGGCTGACAGCTGACGCGGCGCGCGTCACCCAGAGTGTCCCCGGTGCAGCAGTTCCAGAGGACTTACAGGAAGCCGATCCTGGTCAGGGATTCAGAACAGTTAGGAACAGAGCACAGGCAGGATTCAGGCTTCAAGGTATCATAGAGCTCCCAGACAGGTTCAGAGTTCAGAGTCCAGAAGCATGACCAGGCGGTCATGCGCAGGAGCAGACAGGATCAGGTGCAGAAGAGCAAGCTCAGTGGAAGAGGGTAGCCGAGACAGGACGTGGAACCAGAACTTGAGCAGGACCTTCAAACTGGAACTCAATCTGCTTGAAGATGGTCTCATAGCCTTTACCTTTAACATGCCTGTCTGAATGCTTCTTCCTAATCTCCTTAGACAACTCTTTCCTTTGCTTCCTCTGGTCCATGTTGAGTGTGGTACAATCCATGTCACCAAACAGCAGAGTGATTACCTGTATCCCCATATATATATCCCACTGACTGATTACAAAATTGGTCACACCCATGATGCTAATTAGTGGACATACCTTGATTTAACATGTCCCTTTGGTCACATCATTTTCGGTCCTTTCTAGGGGTAGTATCATTTTTGTCAGGGCAGGTTTAACGAGTTAATTTTTAAAAAATCATTCTGTTCAAGCACGATTGACAAGCAATTTCTGAATTTAATTGGTTATTTTCATTGTATTTTTATTTATTATTACTTTTGTCAGGTTCAAATTATTTATTTGATCTTTGTGGAATTTTCTTTCATTAAACCAGGGGTGTCAACAATTTTGTCCATATGCGAATGGGGTGAATGTAAACGTAGCATATGCATGCAAATGAGGATCTAATGCTTCCATACTGAAGAAGGGCCTTAGTACCATGAGTTGACCTGAGATGTGAGGGTTCTTTTGAAAACCTTACAACAAGGAGTTTATCAGCAGCTTAGAAAGGATAAGGTACAAACCAGTATACTGGATGCCTCAGTTTGGCTATTCTTAAAAGTTGTCCAGTTTTTTTTTTTTTTTTGGTTTATGACATAAACGCTGTGGACAAGATATTTAAATGGCGCCTAACATCTCCTACCAACCAACAAATACTAGGAAAAAGAGATTAAGAGATTCATTTTTCCTGCCAGTTGTTATGTCTTTAGGACTCACTGGTGTATGGCATTCCAGCTGATGTTAAGGCTGATGGACTAAACATAAATGAATGAATATTGGATATACTAAAAATAATTTGCAAAATGACATAATCCAAATGTTGGCAGTGCTGTATCTATAAATCTATAATTTTGCACAAAAGATATATGTTGTCTCAATGTTGGAGGCATTACTCTGTTCCTTCTATTCTGAACTTACTGTACTTGAAATAAATATTCTTAAACTACTGTCTCTGAAAGGTATGCTAAATAATTTATCGAAAATCAATGGGACACATGTTCTTTTTTAAGACCTGCTTTAAGCTTCTAGTTGGGCTGTTAATGTTGTTTTTGTCATCTGGATCCCTAAGACACCTTTGAACTTTGATAGCTTCCTTCCTTGTTTCCCCTTCTGTCATCTAAAAAGGGACAGAAGTAGAAAGGCTATAAATGTTGACACTATTTTAAACCTCTTATTCTATTTGCCTGTAAGTCACCTCCTTTGTGTAGGTTGAACTATACTATACTTTATTTAAAAACAGAAAAGCTGTAAAATATATATTAACAATAAGGATACTTTATTGATTCCTGGAGAAAAGTATGCTGTAGAGTTTTGACTTTTGTCTATCACTTACTTGTTTAAAAGGTTTGTGTTTTGGAGGGTTGATGTGGAAACCTTTAAAAACTTCATCAGAGAGAAAATATTTTTTTTCTGATTGGGCAGTTTTGACCAGCATGTCCTATTAATTTTTGAACTATTTAATACCAGGCTACCAGCTGTTCTACCATCAAACAATCCCTTGTTGCACAAATGTATTGTATATGTGGAGAAGATTCAAATAATTCAAAATTTTAGTCAGCACTGCAGAAAAAAAGTCACATGCATGTAAATATATTCCTTTCCCAATAAAAAGCAGTCCATTGCCAAAATTAGATCAAGTTTTGCTGAATTTGTAACATTTGAAAACTTTTGCCTGATTTATTTTACATAAACTTACAAGTCCAAGATTTTTAGATGTGTATTGATTCAAAAATCTAGTTCAATTCAACCTCACAACTGAATTGCTTAACAATTCTCCAGCCCCATTATTGCAAAGACACACACAGCCACAGCCACACAGGGGTTATCGCCTTTCCTATTCTTCTGCACACAGTGGCAGGAAGTCGTCCAGATATCCGCAGGGAGTCTCAAAAAAAGGAGTGAGCAAACGGAGTGAGCACGGTGGCCGATACAGTGGCGATGACATTAGGTGACTTTACTTAGTTCGAACAGCAAGACCTCGGGTTGTTCTTTAAATGATGCTACTGGAGCCAGATTAGAAGGACTTTAAAACCCAACCAGAAAGAAGAACGTGATCTGAACATGCTGGGTCTAAGAACATTTGTTCTGCTGGGACTAAGCTGGGTGTGTCAAGGTGAGTTTTGGCAACATTTCTAATTAAATATATATTTTTAAAATTAAAACTTTGGGAGAACTCTCTGTTCTCTGTTACTTTTCACTGTAGCTGTAATCTCTACAATAAAGATCTTGAGAAACTTAGATTTGTTGCCTAAAAGAATTGATTCTCATTTAACTAACTCCTAATAATTTTTTGTCGAAGACTAAGCCACAGTTTTGAATTTACTATCTGTGACAGCTTTCAATACCTTTTCATATATATTAGGATCTAAATGAGAGACCTAGTATTTAATTCCCTCTGTTTGATAAAAACAGTTTTTGTTTGTTAAATGAATCATAAATGTGAAGCACACATCTAAATTCAGCTCTATTGTCAATGGGCTCTTTTCCCTTTAGGGTCCCACCAACACCTGTCAAGCCCATTGTCCAACTCCATCACATTCCTCATTGCCTTAGTGATGACCTTCGAACTTTATCAAGTTCCCAGCCCACTCCGTTTCCTTTGGCTATTCGCTCCTTCTGGAAGCTTCCTGTTTATGTCGGGCCCGTTTCCTGTCCCCTTTAGCTGGCAGTATTGCGACCCACCTTGCTTGGCTTGACCCATATTGTGGCAAATAGTTGCTGATGGTCTGAAACAATGTGTGGGGAGAGACGACCATCTGATAAAAGAATATTTTAGTTTGAAATGTCAGGTTAAATACACAAATAAGCTAACCTCCAGCCAAGTTTGGTTGATGTAATTTTCCCAGAAAGTAATGAATCTGAGTTTTTTTAGGACAAGGATTGTTCATTAATGTCATGATGGGTGCAGGTTCTTAGCCCATATGCAGAACACAACGGAGGCTGGGTAAAAGTTAAACAAGGTTTATTGGATGTTTTACAATAAAGAGACAATGTACTGGGTCAGGGGCTGGTCCGGGCTGGTTCACAGAAGTCTGCTGAGAAGATAGTTTGATTAGTAGGCAGGCTGATGAGAATGAGTCTTTGATAATTCAGAATTATACCTTGACTAAATCCGGGCTTCTCTTTGAGAGAGAGGGAACCGTTGGGTCCAGAGACTGTTTGTTCAGCAGAGTTCCAGAGCAGCTGCAGCGTCTAGCTTCTGACTTTAATGGCAGACCTTGATCAGAGTTTACAGCTCTTAACTAAGAGCAGTAGGGGAATCCACATAGGAATCTTCAGGTTTGGCTCTCCAGGGCAGATTGGCAGGTTAAGCTCATCCAGAGCTTCTGGCTAGAGACAGGTTTCCTGTGAGGCAAAAACAGAAGAGAGTTAGAATCTGATCTCTCTCCAGAGATAGCTAAGATTCTTTTCAGTTTCAAGGCTCAGGTTGCTAACCAAACTAAGGTCAACACTGCGGTGTCGAAGCAAGGTCTGGCAGCTGGTTATAAAGGGCAGGTCTCCTGATGAGTAGATACGTCTCAGGTGTGCTGGAAGACTCCAGCTCAAAGAGAACCACGGCGCACTCTGCTGGAGGAAGGTGGTACAGCTCCAGATCCCAACAATTAAGGCATTTATTAGAACATCATTAGTAATTTTCCTTAAAATTTGTAGCAAAACACTGGAATAATGGATCACTGTAAAGATTTAAGGACATTTGCAAAAGGCTTAATTGGCATCTAACCCAGTTGTCTGCTCTAATCAAGAAGTTATTTCCAGTGCAGTGGTCATTATCTCAAATGATATTCAACAAAGTCTTTAGTGAAGTGTCAAAAGGGGATGCATGCTGCAGGCTAGTTGGTATGTTTTAGTCAAATTACCGGTAATTACGTATATAGCGTTATATTAAGTCCAAGGACCCAAAGCAGTTTACAAGGAGGTTGCCATACATCGGTACCTCTGATGAACGAGGGACCCATTGGTTACAGTTAAACCCCTACACTGTGAGTTAAAGGAATAGTACACCCAAAACATGATTAGCCTTCATTTTCTACTCACCCCCATGCTGAACAACACTTTGGAGTAGTTTTTTGATATCTCAAATGCATCTGGAGATCTGGGAGGCTTCTTGCTGTCTGCTGACATTCAAATCAGATGAAAGTGCGCATGCAGCTCGGCAAAGAACTCATGCTCTTCCTCAACACTGAAGTCCTCAGACATTTTTCTTTCGTTGTTTCTTTCTTTGCACAGGTAAACAGCACATTTCTTCTTCTACGCTTGCATTATTGGCAGAGCAGACGCTGAATGCGCACTTTCATCTGGTTTGGTCTGCCGCGGTTTCCGTAGACTCGTGAATGCGCTTTTAGGAAATCCTATACACTACTGTTTATGCTCTAAAAACCTTCTAAATGTCTTCGTTTCGAGTAAATTATGGATGCTACCCACTCAGGACACTTGGAATACATTGGACGAGCAGTATGGAGGAATATTGACACGTTTTTTGTGGACTTTTATGGACCTTTCTGCCTCGGGCACTATGGACCGCCATTATTTGAATGTCAGCAGACAGCAAGAAGCCTCCCAGATCTCCAGATGCATTTGAGATATCAAAAAAGTACTCCAGAGTGTTGTTCAGCATGGGGGTGAGTAGAAAATGAAGGCTAATCATGTTTTGGGTGTACTATTCCTTTAAAGTTGGTCACCCAATAGATGAGCTACTTTAGCTGTAATGCTGAAGAAGCCGACTGTGGTCAGATGTTTTGTCGCAATATCCTATGTGATCTGGTGTAAAGGCATACTGTGCAGAATTGTCATGAACTACAGTGTGGCTTTGCTTTGTCCAAATAAAATGTGAGACAGTGTTTCAATTCATGGAGCCCAGAGAAAATAAATCTGCAAGTTGGGATCTGCTCACCCTTTGTTGCAGTAGCCTCTCTATATGTACTGGTTGACATGGAAAAAGATTCCGAATGGAGATCATAAAGTCGATGGCAACTGGTGTTTTAAGCCGGGCTTAATACTGGTTCAGCAAAGGTTTGAAGAGAACAACCAAGTTGCATTGACTTGGCCTGCAAATTCCCCAGATAACAATCTAAATCTAATTGAGAACATTCAGGAGATCCTGGAGAGACGAGTCTAATTCATTGAAAGGCTAGACCTTTCAATCTGCGGCCCTCATCATGGTGGCAAATACTACAATGCACTGTCAGGATTCTTGAAGAACCCATGCCTCAGCAGGATAGGGTTAATTTGTTAGCAAAAATGTAAACAATACACCAAATAGGTGAAAAATTACAAAACATTCAATATACACATAAAAATAACATAATAATGTACCTGCTCTTTTCAGAAAAAAAGAGAGGAAATTAAATGTATTACAGGTCTTCTTTGATAAGTCTCTCGCAAATCATCCTTTCATTTATCCTAATCAGTATTCATTTTTACAGCTGTTTCTAGTGATCCATGGCACCTGTGTCGCGAGAACAGTTGTAAGGACAAGTTTGGAGATGGGACATGTCACAGAGAGTGCATGGAGTCACGTTGTCTACAAGATGGCTTCGACTGTCAAAAGAGTCAGGACCCCTGCAAGTAAAAAAAAAAACACATTTGACTTACTGAAGTCTTGAAAAGTAAATGAGGATACTCTTTTAGGCTTAGCAAGCAAGGTCAAAGAAAGTCTGTGGTTCTAATCAGTTATTAAAACAATGTTTTTGTAAAATCAAGGTTTTGTAAATAATTGCTCTTTAAAATACAGGTGTGCCATTTGCAGTTGATATATTATGTATATACTTCTAAAACAATGTTCTTTGGAAAAACTAGAGCAAAGGAGATGTTAGGCATTTAAAAGAAAACCAGGGATAACATCACAAACACAGTCAGTTTAGAACAACAGGCAGATGCAGTGGCGAAAGGTGATGATCTGGGCCTTTTGGCACCTTCGTAGAAGGAATGTCCTTAAACCTGATGCAAGATCAAAGCTGGACAATGAGTAAAGCATTCACTTGCCTGAAATCTTGCACAGAATTGCTGATAATGAAATAAATCAGGTAGTTGCAAAAACCAGGTTAAAGTCTAGACTTTAACTGGATCAAAATCCTGCGTTCGGACACTGAGACAGCTATACAGAAAGAAATGTCCTCCAATCTAAATATATTGAAATACCAGAGTAAGGAAAGGGATAGTTATGATTCAATTAAGGTTTGACCTGATATAGATATCTTAAAGTAGGGACTGTTTTTATTTGAAATGTAAACATTCTTGCTTTTTTATTTTATTTTTTGTAAATGACCTTGCAGTATTTTGCCATTATGTCTTAAAGAATTATGATGACCACCTTATTCATTCTGTCACTTATATGTTCTTTTCTCTCCATCTCTTTGTTCCCTTATCATCATCTCTCAGTCCAAGATACATTGAATATTGTCGTGCTCATTACGGCAACACTCTTTGTGACCAGGGCTGCAACAGCGCAGCCTGTGGATGGGATGGAAGTGACTGCTTCAGTGAGCAGAGCCCTCTGTGGGCTAAAGGCACCCTGCTTCTTCACACTAAAATTCCAAAGCAAAATCTCTCCGTCTCTGTCACTCCTCTACTCTGGACCCTAAGCGTCATCCTCCAGTCACCATTAAAACTCAGGGGAAGCATTTCCCTTGCGGCAAACATGAAATTGTTTGAAATTGACTCTCAGAAGTTGGCTGACATGCTGACTCATTCCTCCCAAACCGACTCAAATGGGTGAGTTCTAATATTTGACAGACACACACACACACACATATATATATATATATATATATATATATATATATATGCATATATATATATATATATATATATATATATATATATATATATATATATATATGCATATATATATATATGTATACAAAAGGATATAAACCAATTTTCTATAGACATAATAATCAATAAGAGTCTTGCACACACACACTCACACTAAGACCCCATATATATATATATATATATATATATATATATATATATATATATATATATATATATGGGGTCTTAGTGTGAGTGTGTGTGTGCAAGACTCTTATTGATTATTATGTCTATAGAAAATTGGTTTATATCCTTTTTTATTAGCATGCAACATGGAAAGGTACTAACAGGCTTGTCTTGATGTATTCTAGTCAGAGTATGTTAGCCCTAAATGTAGATGTTAATTGCTGTAGGCAGCAAGTGTCTCCTGTACTAGTCTGTATGGAAGCATATCCTCTAGTATCATAACTTAATCAACACCTGAAATAAGTACAAGACCTTTGGATACTCCTAGGTGACTGAAGTACACCACTTATTATACATGGAAATAAGGAAAAAGAGAGCAAATATACAGTAAAAAAATAAATATTGGCAATGACAGTCTTAGGGATTTTCATTAAGATGAGTAAAGTTAAGACAGATTTATACAGACTACAAACTGTACTTACTCTTTTCTACCTTATCTTCGTACTCTTTGTTAGTTCCCTCCTTTTCCTACAAGTTGACAACAGGCCTTGGTCAAGGTCACCTTCTACCTGTTTCCCCTCTGCTACTGAAGTCGCCAGTTTCCTAAATGCTGTGATAATGCTGAAGCCCTCCACATTCCCAGCCCTGCCAGAGCTGAAGGCCATTATTGGTATCAGAGGTGTCCAAGAGGAAATAGGAAGCAGAGAGGAACAAATGGACGTTAAAGGTACGCTCTTCTATCCTGTCACCTACATAGGCGTTCCACATACAGTACTTCCAGTTTTAGAATTTAGCCAAGCAAAACACTAAAAATCAGCTTTCTGTTCGCAGTAATACAGCTTTTAGCTGTATTACTATAAACTGTGTCTGAATTTAAAGAAAAATAATTTGTCACAAAAAGTGTATTTTTTTATTTCTCCAAACTAGGGGTACTAAGCTGTATACATATTTTTTTTTTTGTTCAGGTTTGTTAGCAAGTCTTGATGGGATTTTTTTTTTATGGGTTACATTTTTTTTTAGGCTAAAGCTAATCAATGAAAGGTGAAATTACTTTAAAAAACTAAACCTACTTTTATTTACAAGTTGTTGTTTTTTTCTAAAGAGTGCCTTAAATGTTTATACTATTATTGTATCATTCATAGAAAAAACTCCAGTTTGGATTTGGGCAGTAGCTGTCATAGCAGTTGTCCTTCTGATCCTTCTTCCACTGCTGGTGTTCTTCATAATGAGGAGGATGAGGTCGCAGCGATCCGAGAACAATGGCAGTGTTAGGGTAAGACATCGGCATAAAGTTTCTAATGATGATGAGGCCAGCAAATCCAAGGCCTGGATGCAACACACACCACACCAAGAGCAAAGAGTCCGATCTAGCAGAGAGAAAGATAAAATCAGCCTTAGGAAGAAAAAGAAGGCCAAGGAAGCAGAGAAAAAGAAGAGGAGGGAGCCACTAGGAGAGGATGCCATTCGAATGAGGTAAGTTACGCTGCACCTCTAGATTCTAATTTTTTTTCTGAATGAGTCATGCAACTAAAAAAATAAGCTGTTTTTTATTCTTTGTAAATGTAAACAATTAGTATTTGAATTGTTAAAAATACTACACACACACATATAAATTATAGCCTGTTGGGAGCCAAAGGCCGGTCATAATGTAGTGGACCCCCATTTTTAATGACAGGTTGTTAGTGTAGAGGTATAGTGTCAATTAAGGTTAGGTCGCTCTTAGGGTTTGGAATATGCAAGTAATTGTTAGCTTGAATCTCAGGGTTCGGTATAAACACAATAACTAAAATGAATGGAAGTGAATATTATGTATTCATTTGGTTAGAAATATAAACTTGTTATAAGCACACCTTAGTGCTGTTGTTTGGCTTAAAGGTCAAAGGTACATACTTGTTGTTGACGCAATAAAGTTTTTCAAAAAAATATACACTCACTGACCAATTCTGACAAATCCAAAATATATGAATATTTATTTAACAATGCCAACAGCTCATAAGCTACATGGAGGTTGCTGCTTTTCTTGAAATATAAGTTAAAGAGTTACTGACGCTGATCTTTGGTTTGGGTTAGCAAACCATTGGCAAAAGCAAAGCAAACCGAACTATTAAAGGTTGGAATGAGAGCCGGTGACTTCAAGTGAAGCGCTTACCTGCCAAGAGTTAAACTAAAAGCTGTCTCCTGTAAAGTTCAAAGCTACAAAATTTTAATCAAAGCAATACAATTTTACAAAAAACAATAATACAACCACAGAACGTCTAGAGTGGTGCAGGATATTGATAGTTAGGTACTGATTTTACTAACAACACTATAATGTATGAATATTTGTTCAATCAACTTTGATGGGTCCAAATACACTATATTGCCAAAAGTATTTGCTCACCCATCCAAATTATTGGAATCAGGTGTTCCAATCACTTCCATGGCCACAGGTGTATAAATTCAAGCACCTAGGCATGCAGACTGTTTTTACAAACATTTGTGAAAGAATGGGTCGCTCTCAGGAGCTCAGTGAATTCCAGCGTGGAACTGTGATAGGATGCCACCTGTGCAACAAATCCAGTCGTGAAATTTCCTCGCTCCTAAATATTCCACAGTCAACTGTCAGCTGTATTATAAGAAAATGGAAGTGTTTGGGAACGACAGCAACTCAGCCACGAAGTGGTAGGCCACGTAAACTGACGGAGCGGGGTCAGCGGATGCTGAAGCGCATAGTGCGAAGAGGTCGCCAACTTTCTGCAGAGTCAATCACTACAGACCTCCAAACTTCATGTGGCCTTCAGATTAGCTCAAGAACAGTGCGCAGAGAGCTTCATGGAATGGGTTTCCATGGTCGAGCAGCTGCATCCAAGCCATACATAACCAAGTGCAATGCAAAGCGTCGGATGCGGTGGTGTAAAGCACGCCGCCACTGGACTCTAGAGCAGTGGAGACGCGTTCTCTGGAGTGACGAATCGCGCTTCTCCATCTGGCAATCTGATGGACGGGTCTGGGTTTGGCGGTTGCCAGGAGAACGGTACTTGTCTGACTGCATTGTGCCAAGTGTAAAGTTTGGTGGAGGGGGGATTATGGTGTGGGGTTGTTTTTCAGGAGCTGGGCTTGGCCCCTTAGTTCCAGTGAAAGGAACTCTGAATGCTTCAGCATACCAAGACATTTTGGACAATTCCATGCTCCCAACTTTGTGGGAACAGTTTGGAGCTGGCCCCTTCCTCTTCCAACATGACTGTGCACCAGTGCACAAAGCAAGGTCCATAAAGACATGGATGACAGAGTCTGGTGTGGATGAACTTGACTGGCCTGCACAGAGTCCTGACCTCAACCCGATAGAACACCTTTGGGATGAATTAGAGCGGAGACTGAGAGCCAGGCCTTCTCGTCCAACATCAGTGTGCGACCTCACAAATGCGCTTCTGGAAGAATGGTCAAAAATTCCCATAAACACACTCCTAAACCTTGTGGACAGCCTTCCCAGAAGAGTTGAAGCTGTTCTAGCTGCAAAGGGTGGACCGACGTCATATTGAACCCTATGGATTAGGAACGGGATGTCACTTAAGCTCATATGTGAGTCAAGGCAGGTGAGCAAATACTTTTGGCAATATAGTGTATGTTTTTGATGCCAATGTCGACCCGAAAAACCTGACGTCTGTCAAATGCTAGAAGCTTTTTAAAAGGACTTAGAAATGGCTTCTTCTCTGCCTTATATTTCTCATATTTAAACCAATAAACCAAGCAAAAAAGAAAAAAAACAATATATGGGTGAACATCAGTCAAACTTCCTAGCTGGGGGTTGACTTAAGGAAGCAAAGGGGCAGAGAGGCCTTGTAGAGTTTGCTGCTTTTCTTCTGAGCAGGCGAGTAAAATGTTTTCCAATGCTTGCAGACCTGGGACCTGTTTTGCAATCCATATGGAATAAGAGAGGGCCCAACATACTGTATGAGAGGAGTAAAACTTGTAAACATCAGCTACTTTAAGGTGGCAAAACGGTACCTCCAATTATCAAGGAAAATAGATCTAAATGTTTGATTAAAAAGATTTTAACTGAAAAAATAATAATGTTTCTCAAATCTTTTAGATTTGAGAACTATTATGAATTTTTACCATTTCTTTTGCACTAATTTACCCTTGGAATAGAATGAATAGATGTTTATATTTACAAAAATGAACACAGCAGAACTTTACTTTTATCGCATCTGTGGGGACTTATGAATAAAAAGATGTGGGACAAAAGAAAAAAAATGACAAGTAGTAGCTGGGTTTGTTGGGACATTTTTAACAATTAAATGTTATGGTTTCCAGGCCTCTGAAAAAGGACCAAGAGCCAGGAAGTGATACAGACTTTACACAAAGCTCAATGGAGGACATCAGCATGAGATGCTCCAAGCGACAGGAGGACCCTTCAATCTGTGACCACAGGAGCTCAGACCAGAGACACTTTCGGACTGGAACTGTTCAGACCCGCAGGCCAATACAATGTAATTTGTCTGACACACCTACAAATTCAAACTACTGCTAATACCTACAGTATGTTTTTTTCATACCTACCATCAAATAGTAGCCTTTAAAAACACATTTAGTTTTTCTTAAATCAATGTGGGACATGATGCATGCCGAGAAATTCTATGCTTTGTTTATCCAACTTCTTGGGAAAGGAGCTGATTTCAGCCAACTATGTAAGTGTTACAGTCAGTAGACGTATTGCTTTAGGATTATTTCATTATTTCAACTGCAAACCAAATTACGAAAAACTATATCATGCATCCATAAGGTGTAGATGTACCGCAGAGTCTTGTGCATTGAACTGCATACAACTTATGGACAAAGGAAATCCTTTTGAGGACCAGAATTTTCATATTTTGGATAAAGAAAATAGGTGGTTTGAGAGGGGCGTGAAGGAAGCCATCTATGCTAAGAAAGAAAAGACAATCTTAAACAGAGGGGGCTGGACTCAGGTTCCAGCTTTAAAAAACCTACAATCCAGCAATTTAGTTAATCCCTTCCCGTTATCATCGCAGCCCCACCCCCTGTACAGGAGAGTGGAGGACATTGTCTATTCAGCCAGGCCAACAATTCCCTTTAACGACCGACCTTTCAGACACTTACATGTGTATTGGATATTGCAGTCTAACAAAAGGAGGTGTCAAGTAACGAAGTACTAAATACTTCTCACTGTAATTAAGTACACTTTTTAGGTATCTATACTCCATTACTTATTTTTCTTCTTACTTCTGACTTCTACTCATTACATTTTCACATAAGTATCTGTACTTTCTATTCCTTACATTTGCAAAACAAACGTTATTGCTCTTGGCTTTGGTTTTATGTTTATAAATAATTATTTCACGTCATGTGCGCCATCCAATGCAGATCATTGGTGGCATCCACATCTAGGGAAAAACTTGTGTAATTGGAGGAGTCATATAACGCAAACACTCATTGGTTAGCTATTCGTCATATTTGTGCTGACGCCAAAGGCAATCATCAGAAGCAAGCAGGTGTTCTTCAAACTGCAAACGTGAATTGTCTATGCCATGCTACAATGTCGGATGTCGAAATGTCTGAAAGGTCGGAAACAGGCGATAGCATATCCGGAGATGGAGACCAACAAGACCTCCCTCATCCTTGGCCCTATCTCAAAGAATTTTCCAAAATAGTTGAAAAATTGAGCTTTCAATTCATATAGTGTCATCTGGCTGTTTTTTTTTTTAAGGTTACTTTATACTTTAATACTTTTTCACTTTTACTTGAGTAAAGGGATCAAGTTGATACTTCATCTTTTACCAGAGTGTTTTTAAACTGCGGTATGTAAAAGTGTGTACTTTTGACACCACTGCTAACAAAAGAAGCATAACGACCCTTATTCCAAACGGGTGGACCCCTTTGTCCGTTTCAATTTGCATGTTTTCAAAACAAAAACAAGGCGTTGTTGGGCTACTGTATAAAACCTCGAACTCAACGTTATTCCTGACATTTTGGATTGAAAAAGCTTCCTGGATGGGAAGCATAACATCTTCAAACGTGGAAAAAAAGTCCAGTGGATTGCTTTTAATTTTCTTTTTTTGGAATGACTATGACCTGGATGACTGAGAGACCTTCACCGGCGACTTATACTTAGGACAATTTTTTTGTGCTTCATTCCTTATGAAAAACGTATGATTATACTACATGTCCTTTGTGTGCTTTGGTGCATTTGAGGATATACATAATATATGTACTCATTCTGAACTTTCAGCTCCACCTAGAGGATGGGAAAGAAATGCCATGCCACCTCCTTTGCTCAGTCCTCCACAGCAGGTCAGTTATATTAGTTTACCTTATAATTAAAAGCCAAATTAAAAATGTGCGCTGCTGAAGTGTTCAGATGCTCACCCTAGTGACGTTTGTTGGCAGTCAGCAGAATGGTGTGGTCCAGATGGGTCTGTGGTTCTGATCCGAGCTGTGCGTAGTGGACTAGACAGGGTGGTTCTGGAGCTGCTGCAAGCTGGAGTTCCAGTAAACAACACAGATCATACTGGTAATGTTTCCTGTGATGGTGTGGTACCTTAACATGTGCCTCAGCCCCCAACCCTCAGAAAATTATGTTGAACTGATGTAGCTCATATTCATCTTTTTCTGACGTTGAGAAGGTCGAGTAACTTGAGACTTACTCCGTCTCTCTCACATCCTGTTTTTGTGTCCCTTCTATCACTCCTGTCTGTCATTATCCAGCTCCCCTTCTCTCTTCTTCTGACTCAGAGCAAAGTTAATATATTTAGGTCAATAGATATTTTAACTTTGTGGCTCCTCCTTCTTTTTGCTTCAGTTCCTCCTTGGGCCGAATTCTGTCCTTTTCTTCAACCTCGTGTCCTCCTGGCCCTTTACCTCATTCTTCTCTTGATTATAGATGTCCCTCCATTTTCATCCTCTATTTCCTTACCATCTGGACTCAACTGTTGTGTAATGGTTGTTCACTGGCTGACCTACTCCCTCACATCCCTTCCACTCACACTGTCTCTCAGGGAGATCAGCCCTACACTGGGCATGCTCAGTAAATCACCTCTCTCTAGCAAGGACCCTTATTCGCTATGGGGCTGCTGTGGACCTACAAGACAACAAGGTAATTGTCTAAGCTGTATTATCCAAACATTTATCCAGAAAAAAAACATTGATAAACATTCATATATTTTGTCATGTTACAATAAAAACTTCAATGTAGTTTGAGGGGATTTGTTTTGTGCCAGCAGAGAAATTAAAACCCACAACACCACACAACACCATATCATGATGCTGCCATTATATTTTACAGCTCAGGTTTGATGATATTCTTAGATTTGAAAGTCCTACGCTTCTTCCTTGAACATTTTGACTAAACAGTTCAATTCTATTTTTGTCAGAGCACAAGACTTGTCTACTCGTACTCGTACTCGTCGTCTCCCGCTTTATCCGGAACCGGGTCGCGGGGGCAGCAGACTAAGCAGAGACTCCCAGACTTCCCTCTCCGCAGACACCTCCTCCAGCTCTGCTGGCGGAAGCCCTAGGCGCTCCCAGGCCAGCCGAGAGACATAGTCTCTCCAGCGTGTCCTGGGTCGTCCCATGGGCCTCCTCCCAGTGGGACGTGCCTGGAACACCTCCCGAGGGAGGCGTCTAGGGGGCATCCGAAGAAGATGTCCGAGCCACATCAACTCACTCCTCTCGATGTGGAGGAGAACCGGCTCTACACTGAGCCTCTCCC
The DNA here is from genome assembly GCA_030533445.1 of Cyprinodon diabolis. Lineage (NCBI taxonomy): Eukaryota > Metazoa > Chordata > Actinopteri > Cyprinodontiformes > Cyprinodontidae > Cyprinodon > Cyprinodon diabolis. Next base: position 38,048,374 of record CM060064.1, on the reverse strand, counting down.
GAATGACCGAGCTCCTCACCCTATCTCTAAGGGAGAGCCCAGCCAACCTGCGGAGAAAGCTCATTTCAGCCGCTTGTATAAAACTTGTCTACTAAAATTAATATATTTGTCCCTGTGTGAAACTGCAAACTGTAATCTGGCTGGTATGTCTTTCTTTTAGAGCCTTTTTGTTCTGGGCAGACTTAGAGCTTTAGAGATCAGGTAAATAATATTAATGAACACCATTATGTAGACCTAGAATAACAACATACAGATCAAGGATAGGAAAGGTTAAGAAAGTTACACAATGGAAAGAGTATGGCAAAACCATCCACCTACACCATCCACCTTAGGGAATGCATGAAATCCAAAGCTTAGGTGGGAGAACGTCTTCCTATAGTTGAACAACTATTCGTTATCTGTCTTTCATGAAGGACTAACGAGGACGAATTTTGAAAGCCATTGAAAGTGCAGTTGACAATTCACCAGTAGGCATGTATGTAGTGAATACAGAAACATGTAAGAAAAGATACTCTGATCTGATCAGAATACATCTAAAAGGTTTGGCCAACGTACTAAACCCCAGTGGTGGAAGAAAACTATAGCTGCATGTTTCCCTGAATACACAATCCCTGCTATCAAACATGCTGGGGGCAGCATTACGCTGAAGGGATGCCCTTCTTCAGAAAGGCGAAGGAATATGATTGAGATTGATAGGAAAATGGATCTAAATACAGGAAAACACCAGAAAACCCCCCAAAGTATTAGGGGCTCCAATATTAATATTGGCTATAGGTTCGATATTAGCCAAAAAGGCCTGGATCTAAAATCTCACATAATGTCATACTAATAGAAAAAAACTCTGCTTTTGTTTAAAGTTTCTGTAATTCATTGGTTAATAATACATTAACTAATGTTCTCTGTTTAAGTAATATCAATTGATCAAGGCTTTTCTTAACATTCTACTGTACAAAATAAGAATTAAAAGCAATTTTTTACTGCTTATATCATATTTGATCAATATAACTATCTTTGAATACAATTCTCAAAGCTGCAATATCTGTTTTGTATCAGAAATGAAAAAGTTGTATCGGGTAATTAAGTTATTTGATTCATGTTTTAAAGCATCTGAAAAGGTTAGAATATCCCACTTAAAGCTAATACCCATACCCTGCATCTGTGCCACGATAAAAAAAAAAATGTTCATAAAAATACTCCAAACAAATCAATCAATCAATCAAAACTTTTTATTGTCAACTACAATTTACATTGTAATTGAAATTTCATTTTCAGTACAACCGTTCATGGAGGGGGGGGGAAGAATTGACTGAGACCTTACGTGCCAGAGAACGCTGCCATTCAACAGAACGGCGCATTCTTATGGCTTCCCAGCAGTTACCTGGCTTCCCAGGTCCGAGGCGCTTTCCTAATAGCGCTGCCTTTAAGTGCTTACCTAAAAAAGACTAAATATTCATGCTCTAGACAAGCAGCTCCTATAAAAATTTTGCAGACATCAATCTCTTTTTACTTCACAACAATGCCCTACCTCGTTATAGTGTGTTCCAAAAATCCAATAAGGCAGGTAGAGGCTTCTGGCTATAACATGACAAAGTATATGAACGTTCAAGGTTTTAAATATTTTTGGAAGGCACTGTATGAAGGATGTATGTAAATAGAAAGAGGTATTTAAATTCATGATTAAAATTGGATTCACCATTATTTTTTGTTAGGGTGAAACACCGCTTTTCCTGTCCTCCCTTCATGGCTGTTACGACACTACCAGGCTTCTCCTGCTTCATGGTGCCAACCTGGAGCTTCATGACCGCAGAGGGCGTCGTCCGATTGATGTAGCCAGAGAGGCAATGCATCATCAGGTTCTGGAGCTCCTACTGGCTCACCAGATCCAGAGAGGGCCTCTTCCTGTTAATACAGACAATGATGTCATGTGGGAGGAGCGCGCTCTGATGTACTCACCATGGGTCAGCACTCAGGGTCTCCCTGGAAGAAGCGCCTCTTTCTCTGGGATGATAGCCCATCGAGACATGGCTTCAACCCCTGAGAGGTACAGTAAGCTCAATAAATCTGAATCATTCAGAAACTAAATAGTTATCATATAGACTAATTATTAACAGTATTTGATGAATAACTATGAAACGTTATCACCAGAAAATAGTTTGAGGCAGTCCACGGAGGATGCTGTGATCACTCTGATGGGCTACCTGGTCACTTCATATGCAAGGAGTTAGGTCCAGATTTTCAGCAAAGAATGTCTAATTCTTCCTCGGACTTTGTGTCTCTTTACATCTAGCAATATTGTTTATGATTATGGACATGAGTTTGACTTAGAAAAAAAAAAGGGTTTCATCTTTGGTTTCTAATGGTTTGTTCCCATATTTAATTGATGGAACTCTTCAACCCTTACGTTGGTTTGTACTTGAGTGATTTTTAAATAAAGATTAGCGAAATATAAAGAGTTATCATTATCATTAAACGTCGTTGTTGGGCTTGTTACTTAGTTTACAGCCCCAGTGCTCTCTCTATTTATCCAGCAGGCTTCCCAGAGCCTTCACTTCGTCTTTCCATGCTGTCACTCAAAGTCTGTCAAATGCCATGAACTCAACAGCAAGCCCTAGCTAGGTGAATGGAGAAGCTGCAGTGAAACATGGATAGGAGACTAGAAGGGAGGATTTCAGGGGAGATAAGAGAGGAATGCATTTCTTTGCAATCAGTCTGCTAATCTTTATTTTTATCAAATGCCTTGCATTAAGAAGGTTCTGGGAAGCTTCCTCCCATAGTACAGAAACCTGACTGTTAGGTCAATTGGCTTCTCTAAATTTTCCTTAAGCGTGAGTGTGTGTGTGCATGGTTGTGTGTCTTTGCGTTGCCCTGCGACAGACTGGTGAACTGTCCAGGGTGTACCCTGCCCCTAGCTCGTAAACTGCTGGAGATGGGCTCCGGTCCTACTGTGATCATGACAAGGACTAAGCAGGAGAATATGGATGAATTGAAGAGCATTAATTAAGCTTATGGCTAATTAGTGAAAATAATAAGATGTTTAATGCTTTAAAATCGGTACCCAAACACATTTATTTATTTTTAACATGAAGTATGCATTAAGTCAGGAACAATAATTCCACTTTATAATAGCTAAATTTTATTTCTATGCTTTTGGGCTTACTTGTAAAATATATATGTATATAAACAATTCCTCAATCTAACTTGTTAATAGTTTTTTGATGTCTAAAATAATTATTGGGCCTAATATAATTGGTTTCTTGTAATTATGACATTTCTTTGTTGCTAGGGACTGGTCAATGGGACGGATGCAGTACCCATCTCCACAGAGCTGGAGGCCACAGCTCAACCAATCAGCAACGGCACTTGTTCCTCCGAGGGTTATGGGTCGTTCCCCTCGACCAATAAGTACCTTACAAGAGGTGACCTCAGAAGACGAAGATCGTGACCGACATCACGAGTACCCTCGAGCCACTACACCTCATTTCCTCTCTCCGCAGCCAGCCCCTAGGCAGCGCTCTTTTTCATGTACCCAACATGCACTGCAGCGCCGCTCCAGCGCTCTCCAGCCAGAGCCAAATTACCTCATAGTGACGGACAGAATAGCCAGCGAGCCAATTGAGAGGGTGGTGGTTTCACCCCCACCAACTAGTGTGAGCCAACTAGACCAACAACCAACTGGGATGGGTGAAAACATCAGCCGAGCCGGACAGGCAGCAGTGAGTCCAATAAATTCAGAGCAGAAGCCAAACACAAACAACGCCAATGACTCCACACAAACTGTCCTGTAAAAAAATAATTAAACAGGCAGACAAGTTTCGGCTGAATGTAAGATAAAGGACAGGATTCAGAAATGAACTATATGCCTCATGCATTAATTTGTTTTAGGAAAATCAAAGAAAAAGAATGTAAAACAAAACTTTGGAACTTGACTCAGTTTGAATCAGTTTTTACCTGCTCTGTGCCTACCTGGCCCTATTCTTTATCACTTTTTCCCCCCATGAGGCTTCTTATATTATGGAAGGGAGATATTATTGTAAATGCTGTTTGTTAAAAAAATGTACAGTTCAAATGCTTGATTTCTCCTAACTGTGCTCTAATTTCCCTACAGAGTGCTAGAGTTTCTTGTAAGTCCCTCGAGTGCCCATATTCCCCAGTTCTCCTGCCTTTTTGAATGGATTTTAAAGAAAGAGCAGCAGAGGCTGAAAGAAAACTTTTTGAAAAACTGAAGAAAATTATATTGAGGCAACTTTAAAACATTATAGCTCCTGAAAATAAAATGTATATTTATGAGAAATTGATCACAATTTATGGAGAGGACAGTTTAAGTTGCAGAAGTTTAAGTTTATTCCCTGCGGAAATATTTAAGGAGGAATAACATTAAAGCTGTTTCCAAGTTCAAAATAGAGCTTATATATTCAATAAAGTAACTTTCTATCTATTTAATTTATGTCTTTGTTTTTATTTTATGCCTTTCAATTCAGTTTAGTTTATTTATATAGCGCCCAGACACACATAAAAATTACTCAGACATTCTAGCAGAGGAGGAGGGGTAGTGTGAGGGATCGCTTTTGATGCAATAAATCGATGCAATCAGCTTGGTTTCCTTAGACAGAAAACTTTGAACCAGTCTGACTGTATGATCTGGTTTAGTTGTCTCTGTAAATTGCCTTAAAATGACATGTGTTATGAATTGGTGCTTTATAAATGAAATTAATTGAATTCAATAGTGCCAATTCACAACACATGCCATCTCAAGGCATTTTACAAAGACAATACTGTCAGATTGGTTTATAAGAATACCAGCTGATTGAATTTGGTCATTACCTTGCAAGACATGCTCTTCCTGGATGAGCTTGCAGCGATGACTTTCAATTGCATTTTGTTGTTGCCCCCTCAGTAACCCCTCCCATCAAGCATGCATGCAACTAGAATGCAGAGGAAAAACTCCCTTTAACCAGGAGCAAACCTCCAGCAGAACCAGGCTCAGTGTGAGCTGCCTTCTACAGAGGCTGAGTGGGGTTCAAGGAGACAGAAGCCGGTAACTGTTAACTAGCTCCAAAGGTGACTCCGTCCAGGAAAGACACAGAACTCAGAAACTCAGGAATCCAAGCTCTATGCCCTAACCACTAGGTTGCCCCATTTGAAGGAAACAGAGAGAAAATAGGGCCCATAATTGGGTAACACGCAAAAAATATGTCATTTTCAGTGAGGTTAAACATCTTATGGGGTCTCTGGAGCAGCAGCAGGATGGGGGCGGGCAGTAAAGCTTGCTGCTCAATGCTTATTGGCAATGCTGATTGGCAGAACACACTTTTTGAATAATAGTGGCATGCAAAGGGGAGGTTGTCCTCGAGAGTGATGAGGGAGGAAAAAGTGATCCGTAAGTCAGAGCAGTCATCTTGTGCTGAACTCTTGCTGTGCCTTCTGGAGTTTATTATGTCAGAGTGCTTCACAACAGCTATTTTCACCTGTTTTAGAAATGTGTTTTATGTGTTTCAAGATTTGTTAATGCAAAAAGTGACATTCGGATTTCAATTATATCACTGAACCTCCCTTGTTTCATAGGCTGGAGCTGCCACTGCTGCATTTAGCCCTTTTCAACACAAATAAATAATATATTATATGTAATTTAAATAAAATATTAGATTTAATTAAATGCAATTAAACAGTGAATCAATGTAAGACATTTTAGTATATTTTTATTTCTTTTTCTTTGATGTTTATTTGCTAAATCAAATGATCAATTATCTGAAAATATATATATCATTAAAGTAAAGTTCCATCAACAAATAGCATATAATAAAAGTCACTAGTTTAGATATAATGCTGATTTCTTAAAATAATGTACAGCTCCCCAGTCTGCTGTGTAAAATGAACACATTTTCTGAAAATTACTGCAAAGTAAAACAAATAATCAATTATCTGCATATATATGTTGAATGAATTTGAAGTCCCATCACCAGATTTTGGTATGATAAAAGCAACAAATGAATACAGAATGCTGAATTTATTAAAGCTCCCCCGTCTGCTTCACAATAAAAACACTTTTTCAGAACAAGCTGTTGACTGTAGAACACCACTGTCATTAAAAAGGTTTATGCACACCTGAGATGCCTATGCAGAGACAGAAAATTATATAGTATATGGTATATATAAATATATGGGAGATATACATTATGATAGAAGGAGCATCAATGTCAGCAGCACTGGGAGGATTGGAGAGGCCACCATACCAGGACTGAAACAAAATATGCTGGAAGAAAAAAAAAAACACTTTAAGAAAAGTTATCAACCTAATCTGTTAAATGGTACATTTAAGAGAGTAAGAAGGTTCTGATAACATGTTCAGGAAGGTTTTCTCTCACATTTTTCATGTCGACTAAGATGTGCAGCTGGGTTATATATGGCTAGACCACCTTAGTCTCCATACAGGCAGTAAGACTTGCTCAAACTATTTAGTACCATCTAAATAATAGCGTATTTTTGCAGATTCCAATTCTGCTGCTGATAAATGACAAGATGAAAGCAAGTATGAAAGTGGAAAGAAACCTATTTTGGAAGAATTTGGTTCTGATAAAATCACTTGAGTCAACAGCAATGAATAGATGTTACAGAATCTGCTTTCAAAGTGTGTACTTTTAAAATGTTGTAGGAAATATGAACGGCTATAAAAATTAATACAACTGCACAATATGTTCCTAAAGCAAGTTATTCAGTAAAAGTATGTCTAAAAAACAGCAATAGTTGTTATCTGGCAACAGTGATCCAAAGACTGCTCTGGTTTTAAAGAGAACTATGCATAACATTGATAAAATATTGTCAAACATGCTCTAAATGAAGCAAGACACTTAATTAAAACCTCTAGCTGATTGTGCTCAGTTATCCAGGAATACACACACTTTTATAATGTACCTAGCTTGTGGAAAATATTTTATGATGACAAAAAAATGCCAATATTATTTGCTGAAATATCATTCTCTGCTGAATCAGCATGCTGAAGTTATCCTGTGGAATAGCTTTAGCACCACTGTGGTTTCTGCAAAATGTGTGGTTATTTAAAAAAAGGAATTGCAAAAACAAAAGGAGGAACAGGGAAGGCTGGAACATCGTTCACATGTATGTATTACTGTAAGTTTAAGTCAGTATTGGTCTTTGTGGGTTTTCACTTTTACCTTTGTAGCAGCAGTTGTGCTGGTGAATGTTCTCAGTCATTCAGGTCAAAGTCATTCCAAAAAAAAGAAAAAAAATACACTGGTCTTTGATTCCAAGTTTGAAGACGTTTCACTTCCCATCTGGGAAGCATTTTCAATTCGAATTAAAAAAGCTTCCTGGATTATTGATGAGTTCCCGGCTTATAGAGCGGCCCAAACAAAGGCCTTGTTATGGCTTAGAGAACATGCAAATTGAACCGAAAAAAACGTTCCTCCCCTTAGTAATGGGGAGTCGTTGAGGTCGTTGTTGGCCTGCAACACCCACAGCAGAACATAAAGGTGAGAAGATTAAAAACATTGCTATCACTTATGTTACTGGACTCTCTAAGAAACTAAAGAGGATTTTCTCCAAAAACAAATTCCCAGCACATTTCAAACCAAACAAGAATCTTAGACAGAAGCTAGTGCATCCTAAAGACAAAACCCCCAAACCTAAGATGAGCGGTGAGTGGTGAATGCATTTCAGTGCATTGAGGAATGCTCTCATCTTTATATTGGAGAAACCAAACAACCTCTCCACAGGTGCATGACTCAACACAGGTGGGTTACCTGTGGGGAGTGCTGGCCTAGTTGTTAGGGCATAGAGCTTGGGATCCTGAGGTTCTGAATTCAAGCTACACTCCCACAGACTGCCACTCTGGGTCTCTGAGCAAGACCCTTAAACACACACTGCTCTCCGGGTGCTGCATAATTGTAGCCTACATCTCATCTGGTCAGCCAAGCTCACAAAGACCTCAACGACTCCCTATTAATAAGGGGTGGACCTTATTTTTTGTTTCAATTTGCATGTTTTCTAAGGCATAACAAGGCTTTTGTTTGTGCCCCTCTATAAGCCGGGAAATCAACGTCACTCCAGACATTTTAAATTGAGAAAGCTTTCTGGATGAGAAGCGAAATGTCTTCAAACTTGGAAAACAAAGTCCAGTTGTTTTGTTTTTTTGACTTTTTTAGAATGACTATGAAATGGATGACAAACTAAGCGAACCAAGAAAGTAAGTAACTATGACATGAAAGAGCAATAAAAAATATACTTAAACTACTGAAAAAATATCAAGATTACTTAAAAACACACTTCATAAAAGGCTTTGACTAATATATGGTTATTGAATTAGGGAATACCTGTCGTCTGTCATGGCTGGAGGTGGTGGAATGATGGTAGATGAGTTTCTGCAAAAAGATTCAGTCTTATTTTACAATTTAATTTTGTTGGGCCTATGAATATAATCTTAAGCAAAACCCTTATAGAAACAACAGAAGTTAGTAGGAGTGTAAAGAATGACTTCATAAGAACTGTGATGTTCTAATTTCGACATCCAATTTCCCCTTTGAATTAATTAAGTATTTTTGAATTTAATTAAATATTAAGTAAATGCAAACATTGTGATACATTTTCTCTATAAAAACAAAAAAATATAATATTCTAAGGGAAAACAATGTAGGATTAATAATTATATGCTGGAGGAAATAAAACAACATAGAGATGGAGTAGTTTTAAAAAAAAACACTTCTCGCAGCAGTTAAAACAATTTCCCTTCACTTATCCAGTCTTTCTTTTTTATTGAGTAAAATTTTATATTGAGTAATGATTGTAAGTAACTTTTTTTTTTTAGTTTTCCACACACAAACATTTTAGGTTTGCAGGATAACAAAAGTCTTACAAAGTATTTTTTTCCCAAATCATCAATGTTTATGTGATTCATCATGGTTTGCATAAACAGGGATTTTAAGTTTGAGAAATTTGCATAAAATGGTTATCAAATAAGCTACAGTAATACCTGTTGTCTGTAGTAGTAGTTGGATGAACAGTGGATGAAATCCTGTATAAATACAAAGAAAAATGTAAGTGCACAACTGAGATACATTTGACACATGATTACTGTTAATACCTACAAAAATGAATATCAAAAAACGATCACTCTCATTGAGTCATATGTAGCTTCGATTATGTTTTAAAACAAAATTGTGCTGGTGAATTTTTCAGTCATCCAGGTCATTGTCATTCCAAAAAAAACAAACAAAAAAAAACCACACTGGACTTGGTTTCCAAATTTTAAGACGTTTCACTTCCCATCTGGATTATCGAAGAGTTCCCGGCTTATAGAGCGGCCCAAACAAAGCCCTTGTTATGGCTTAGAGAACATGCAAATTGAACCGAAAAAAACGTTCCTCCCCTTAGTAATGGGGAGTCGTTGAGGTCGTTGTTGGCCTGCAACACCCGCAGCAGAACATAAAGGTGAGAAGATTAAAAACATCGCTATCACTTATGTTACTGGACTCTCTAAGAAACTAAAGAGGATTTTCTCCAAAAACAAATTCCCAGCACATTTCAAACCAAACAAGAATCTTAGACAGAAGCTAGTGCATCCTAAAGACAAAACCCCCAAACCTAAGATGAGCGGTGAGTGGTGAATGCATTTCAGTGCATTGAGGAATGCTCTCATCTTTATATTGGAGAAACCAAACAACCTCTCCACAAGTGCATGACTCAACACAGGTGGGTTACCTGTGGGGAGTGGTGGCCTAGTTGTTAGGGCATAGAGCTTGGAATCCTGAGGTTCTGAGTTCAAGCTACACTCCCACAGACTGCCACTCTGGGTCTCTGAGCAAGACCCTTAATCACACACTGCTCTCCGGGTGCTGCATAATTGTAGCCTACATCTCATCTGGTCAGCCAAGCTCACAAAGACCTCAACGACTCCCTATTAATAAGGGGTGGACCTTATTTTTTGTTTCAATTTGCATGTTTTCTAAGGCATAACAAGGCTTTTGTTTGTGCCCCTCTATAAGCCGGGAAATCAACGTCACTCCAGACATTTTAAATTGAGAAAGCTTTCTGGATGAGAAGCGAAATGTCTTCAAACTTGGAAAACAAAGTCCAGTTGTTTTGTTTTTTTTGACTTTTTTAGAATGACTATGAAATGGATGACAAACTAAGCGAACCAAGAAAGTAAGTAACTATGACATGAAAGAGCAATAAAAAATATACTTAAACTACTGAAAAAATATCAAGATTATTTAAAAACACACTTCATAAAAGGCTTTGACTAATATATGGTTATTGAATTAGGGAATACCTGTCGTCTGTCGTGGCTGGAGGTGGTGGAATGATGGTAGATGAGTTTCTGCAAAAAGATTCAGTCTTATTTTACAATTTAATTTTGTTGGGCCTATGAATATGATCTTAAGCAAAACCCTTATAGAAACAACAGAAGTTAGTAGGAGTGTAAAGAATGTCTTCATAAGAACTGTGATGTTCTAATTTCAACATCCAATTTCCCCTTTGAATTAATTAAGTATTTTTGAATTTAATTAAATAATAAGTAAATGCAAACATTGTGATACATTTTCTCTATAAAAACAAAAAAATATAATATTCTAAGGGAAAACAATGTAGGATTAATAATTATATGCTGGAGGAAATAAAACAACATAGAGATGGAGTAGTTTTAAAAAAAAACACTTCTCGCAGCAGTTAAAACAATTTCCCTTTACTTATCCAGTCTTTCTTTTTTATTGAGTAAAATTTTATATTGAGTAATGATTTTAAGTAACTTTTTTTTTTTAGTTTTCCACACACAAACATTTTAGGTTTGCAGGATAACAAAAGTCTTACAAAGTATTTTTTCCCAAATCATCAATGTTTATGTGATTCATCATGGTTTGCATAAACAGGGATTTTAAGTTTGAGAAATTTGCATAAAATGGTTATCAAATAAGCTACAGTAATACCTGTTGTCTGTAGTAGTAGTTGGATGAACAGTGGATGAAATCCTGTATAAATCCAAAGAAAAATGTAAGTGCACAACTGAGATACATTTGACACATGATTACTGTTAATACCTACAGAAATTATTATCAAAAAACCATCACTCTCATTGAGTCATATGTAGCTTCGATTATGTTTTAAAACAAAATTGTGCTGGTGAATTTTTCAGTCATCCAGGTCATTGTCATTCCAAAAAAAACAAACAAAAAAAAACCACACTGGACTTGGTTTCCAAATTTTAAGACGTTTCACTTCCCATCTGGATTATCGAAGAGTTCCCGGCTTATAGAGCGGCCCAAACAAAGCCCTTGTTATGGCTTAGAGAACATGCAAATTGAACCGAAAAAAACGTTCCTCCCCTTAGTAATGGGTAGTCGTTGAGGTGGTTGTTGGCCTGCAACACCCGCAGCAGAACATAAAGGTGAGAAGATTAAAAACATCGCTATCACTTATGTTACTGGACTCTCTAAGAAACTAAAGAGGATTTTCTCCAAAAACAAATTCCCAGCACATTTCAAACCAAACAAGAATCTTAGACAGAAGCCAGTGCATCCTAAAGACAAAACCCCCAAACCTAAGATGAGCGGTGAGTGGTGAATGCATTTCAGTGCATTGAGGAATGCTCTCATCTTTATATTGGAGAAACCAAACAACCTCTCCACAGGTGCATGACTCAACACAGGTGGGTTACCTGTGGGGAGTGCTGGCCTAGTTGTTAGGGCATAGAGCTTGGAGTCCTGAGGTTCTGAGTTCAAGCTACACTCCCACAGACTGCCACTCTGGGTCTCTGAGCAAGACCCTTAATCACACACTGCTCTCCGGGTGCTGCATAATTGTAGCCTACATCTCATCTGGTCAGCCAAGCTCACAAAGACCTCAACGACTCCCTATTAATAAGGGGTGGACCTTATTTTTTGTTTCAATTTGCATGTTTTCTAAGGCATAACAAGGCTTTTGTTTGTGCCCCTCTATAAGCCGGGAAATCAACGTCACTCCAGACATTTTAAATTGAGAAAGCTTTCTGGATGAGAAGCGAAATGTCTTCAAACTTGGAAAACAAAGTCCAGTTGTTTTGTTTTTTTGACTTTTTTAGAATGACTATGAAATGGATGACAAACTAAGCGAACCAAGAAAGTAAGTAACTATGACATGAAAGAGCAATAAAAAATATACTTAAACTACTGAAAAAATATCAAGATTACTTAAAAACACACTTCATAAAAGGCTTTGACTAATATATGGTTATTGAATTAGGGAAAACCTGTCGTCTGTCGTGGCTGAAGGTGGTGGAATGATGGTAGATGAGTTTCTGCAAAAAGATTCAGTCTTATTTTACAATTTAATTTTGTTGGGCCTATGAATATAATCTTAAGCAAAACCCTTATAGAAACAACAGAAGTTAGTAGGAGTGTAAAGAATGTCTTCATAAGAACTGTGATGTTCTAATTTCAACATCCAATTTCCCCTTTGAATTAATTAAGTATTTTTGAATTTAATTAAATAATAAGTAAATGCAAACATTGTGATACATTTTTTCTATAAAAACAAAAAAAATATAATATTCTAAGGGAAAATTATGTAGGATTAATAATTATATGCTGGAGGAAATAAAACAACATAGAGATGGAGTAGTTTTAAAAAAAAAACACTTCTCGCAGCAGTTAAAACAATTTCCCTTTACTTATCCAGTCTTTCTTTTTTATTGAGTAAAATTTTATATTGAGTAATGATTGTAAGTAACTTTTTTTTTAGTTTTCCACACACAAACATTTTAGGTTTGCAGGATAACAAAAGTCTTACAACGTATTTTTTTCCCAAATCATCAATGTTTATGTGATTCATCATGGTTTGCATAAACAGGGATTTTAAGTTTGAGAAATTTGCATAAAATGGTTATCAAATAAGCTACAGTAATACCTGTTGTCTGTAGTAGTAGTTGGATGAACAGTGGATGAAATCCTGTATAAATACAAAGAAAAATGTAAGTGCACAACTGAGATACATTTGACACATGATTACTGTTAATACCTACAAAAATGAATATCAAAAAACGATCACTCTCATTGAGTCATATGTAGCTTCGATTATGTTTTAAAACAAAACTGTGCTGGTGAATTTTCTCAGTCATCCAGGTCATTGTCATTCCAAAAAAAAAAAAAAAAAGAAACAAAAAAAAACCACACTGGACTTGGTTTCCAAATTTTAAGACGTTTCACTTCCCATCTGGATTATCGATGAGTTCCCGGCTTATAGAGCGGCCCACACAAAGGCCTTGTTATGGCTTAGAGAACATGCAAATTGAACCGAAAAAAACGTTCCTCCCCTTAGTAATGGGGAGTCGTTGAGGTGGTTGTTGGCCTGCAACACCCGCAGCAGAACATAAAGGTGAGAAGATTAAAAACATCGCTATCACTTATGTTACTGGACTCTCTAAGAAACTAAAGAGGATTTTCTCCAAAAACAAATTCCCAGCACATTTCAAACCAAACAAGAATCTTAGACAGAAGCCAGTGCATCCTAAAGACAAAACCCCCAAACCTAAGATGAGCGGTGAGTGGTGAATGCATTTCAGTGCATTGAGGAATGCTCTCATCTTTATATTGGAGAAACCAAACAACCTCTCCACAGGTGCATGACTCAACACAGGTGGGTTACCTGTGGGGAGTGGTGGCCTAGTTGTTAGGGCATAGAGCTTGGAATCCTGAGGTTCTGAATTCAAGCTACACTCCCACAGACTGCCACTCTGGGTCTCTGAGCAAGACCCTTAAACACACACTGCTCTCCGGGTGCTGCATAATTGTAGCCTACATCTCATCTGGTCAGCCAAGCTCACAAAGACCTCAACGACTCCCTATTAATAAGGGGTGGACCTTATTTTTTGTTTCAATTTGCATGTTTTCTAAGGCATAACAAGGCTTTTGTTTGTGCCCCTCTATAAGCCGGGAAATCAACGTCACTCCAGACATTTTAAATTGAGAAAGCTTTCTGGATGAGAAGCGAAATGTCTTCAAACTTGGAAAACAAAGTCCAGTTGTTTTGTTTTTTTGACTTTTTTAGAATGACTATGAAATGGATGACAAACTAAGCGAACCAAGAAAGTAAGTAACTATGACATGAAAGAGCAATAAAAAATATACTTAAACTACTGAAAAAATATCAAGATTACTTAAAAACACACTTCATAAAAGGCTTTGACTAATATATGGTTATTGAATTAGGGAATACCTGTCTTCTGTCGTGGCTGGAGGTGGTGGAATGATGGTAGATGAGTTTCTGCAAAAAGATTCAGTCTTATTTTACAATTTAATTTTGTTGGGCCTATGAATATAATCTTAAGCAAAACCCTTATAGAAACAACAGAAGTTAGTAGGAGTGTAAAGAATGTCTTCATAAGAACTGTGATGTTCTAATTTCAACATCCAATTTCCCCTTTGAATTAATTAAGTATTTTTGAATTTAATTAAATAATAAGTAAATGCAAACATTGTGATACATTTTCTCTATAAAAACAAAAAAATATAATATTCTAAGGGAAAACAATGTAGGATTAATAATTATATGCTGGAGGAAATAAAACAAAATAGAGATGGAGTAGTTTTAAGAAAAACACTTCTCGCAGCAGTTAAAACAATTTCCCTTTACTTATCCAGTCTTTCTTTTTTATTGAGTAAAATTTTATATTGAGTAATGATTGTAAGTAACTTTTTTTTTTAGTTTTCCACACACAAACATTTTAGGTTTGCAGGATAACAAAAGTCTTACAAAGTATTTTTTTCCCAAATCATCAATGCTTATGAGATTCATCATGGTTTGCATAAACAGGGATTTTAAGTTTGAGAAATTTGCATAAATGGTTATCAAATAAGCTACAGTAATACCTGTTGTCTGAAGTAGTAGTTGGATGAACAGTGGATGAAATCCTGTATAAATACAAAGAAAAAAGTAAGTGCACAACTGAGATACATTTGACACATGATTACTGTTAATACCTACAAAAATGAATATCAAAAAACGATCACTCTCATTGAGTCATATGTAGCTTCGATTATGTTTTAAAACAAAATTGTGCTGGTGAATTTTCTCAGTCATCCAGGTCATTGTCATTCCAAAAAAAAAAAAACAAAAAAAAAAAAACAAAAAAAACCCACACTGGACTTGGTTTCCAAATTTTAAGACGTTTCACTTCCCATCTGGATTATCGATGAGTTCCCGGCTTATAGAGCGGCCCAAACAAAGCCCTTGTTATGGCTTAGAGAACATGCAAATTGAACAGAAAAAAAAAGGTTCTTCCCCTTAGTAATGGGGAGTCGTAGAGGTCGTTGTTGTCCTGCAACACCCGCAGCAGAACATAAAGGTGAGAAGATTAAAAAAATTGACATCCCATATGTTGCTGGAGTGCCTAAGAAACTCAAGAGGATTTTCTACAACAACAAATTCCCAGCACATTTTAAGCCAAACAAGAATCTTAGACAGAAGCTAGTGCATCCTGAAGACAAACCCCCAAACCTAAGATGAGTGGTGAACGCATTTCAGTGCAATGAGGAATGCTCTTATCTTTATATTGGAGAAACCTAACAACCTCTCCACAGGCGCATGACTCAACACAGGTGGGTTACCTGTGGGGAGTGGTGGCCTAGTGGTTAGGGCATGGAGCTTGGAGTTCTGAGTTTGAGCCACACTCCCACAGACTTCCACTCTACGTGTCTGAGCAAAGACCCTTAACCCCGCACTGCTCTCCGGGTGCTGCATAATTGTAGCCTAGATCTCACCTGGTCAGCCAAGCTAACAACGACCGTAACGACTCCCCTTTTAGAAGCATAGGCCAGTATCGAGTATTGCAGGCTAACAAAGACCTCAACGACTCCCTATTACTAAGGGGTTGACCTTATTTTTTGTTTCAATTTGCATGTTTTCTAAGCCATAACAAGGCTTTTGTTTGTGCCCCTCTATAAGCCGGGAACTCAACGTTACTCCAGACATTTTGAATTGAGAAAGCTTTCTGGATGAGAAGTGAAATGTCTTCAAACTTGGAAAACAAAGTCCAGTTGTTTTGTTTTATTACTTTTTGGAATGACTATGAATAGGATGACAAACAAAGTAAGTAACTATGACATGAAAGAGCAATAAAAATATACTTAAACTACTGGAAAATTTCAAGATTACTTAAAAACACACTTCATAAAAGGCTTTGACTAATATATGTTTATTGAATTAGGGAATACCCGTCGTCTGTTGTGGCTGGAGGTGGTGGAATGATGGTAGATGAGTTTCTGCAAAAAATCACAGTTTTATTTTACAATATATTTTTTTTGGGCCTATGAATATAATGTTAAGCAAAACTCTTGAAATGGTTATAAAATAAGCGCATACCTGTTGTCTGTAGTAGTAGTTGGATGAACAGTGGATGAAATCCTGTATAAATACAAATTAAGATGTAAGTACACAACTGAGATACATTTGACACATGATTACTGTTAATACCTACAAAACAATGAAAATATCACTCTCATTGAGTCATATAAACCTTTTGTTGCTAAGGTCAGTTAGAGTGAATAAAATCATTTGTGTTTTCTGAATACAAGAAAGATATTAATAAACCTTGGCATATTTTCTAAAATTCAAGCTCCCAATTTGAATCCACTAGTCTGGTATTTTCACATTCGGGTTTAAATTTTATAGTTATGAAAATAAAATTTTCCTACATACCAAAGTTGCTTTCAAAAACACACCAAAAATGCCAAGATTCTAACATTTGAATTAAGTAAAGACCAGCAGGTGAAGTTTAACAGAGTTAACCCTGTGATGAAATAGCACACTAAAACTGTCATGAAGAAGAACCTCTTTTCTACGTTAGTTTAAAAGATAATTTGACCTAATTTCAAATTCTTCAAAATAAACTTTAGCTGTAAGACATGAAAATCCATCCCAAACTAATATTGCATCCTTTAGTGGATAATGGTTTTCAACTGTTTTCATTTCTTTTCTATGTGCACACAGTAGCTTAGTTTAGTGGAGTTTAACTTGTTAAGTCAAAAGATTTTAACTGAATTATGTTCAACTAGGAATTGGATTTTTTTGACAAATTCTTAAATTTTGAATGGATTTTTAGGTTAATTTATTCCGTGTGAGTGAGCAGAGTTAACTGCTCAAACTACACTTTCATAGGTTGTTCTAACACACAGCCAGATGGGTGTGTGTTCACACAAAAATTGACAGTCTGAAAGTTATTTGGTAAAAAACATTTAGTTTCAAAACATGACAAGATGTAGGGCTGGGCGATAATTCAATAACGATATATATCGATCGATAGACGTGTGGCGCAATAGAAAAAAAGAGGGTCGATAAAAGTTTGATAAAAAAGAAACGCAGTTTTCCTTCCTTCTCATTGTAGCCTAGCATGCAGGTTTATGCTAGTCACTGCTTCCTCCCAACCAATCACAATCGCGGACCCAGGCACGCCGTCACCAAGCGCAGCCCTCTCAAACCACAACACAGAGCACATGAAGATGTCGCTGCAAGGAGAGGCGGAGGAAATTGTTTCAAAGAAGGGTTTTTGTAGTTCGCCAGTTTGGCAGTATTTCGGTCATGGCAAGTCGGACAAAAAACAAACCACAGTCATCTGTAAAATATGTAGGGAACCAACGAAAACGAAGTCTGATAACACAACCAACTTTTTTTTTTTATCATCTCAGCCGCTCACACCCGCAGGAGTACGAGCTGTGTAGGCCCCGACGCGGCTCTCCTCCGAGGAATCTTCGGAAATTTCGGGAAAATACAGGTGCTGGTCATAAAATTAGAATATCATGAAAAAGTAGATTGATTTCAGTAATTCCATTTAAAAAGTGAAACTTGTATATTATATTCATACATTACATACAAACTCATATATTTCAGATGTTTATTTTGTTTAATTTTGATGATTACAAATGACAACAAATGAAAATCTCAAATTCATCATATCAGAAAATTAGAATATTACTGAAGACCAATAAAAACAAAGGATTTATAGAAATGTTGGCCAACTGAAAAGTATGAACATGAAAAGTATGAGCATGTACAGCACTCAGTATTTAGTTGGGCCTCCTTTGGCCTGTATTACTGCAGCAATGCGGCGTGGCATGGAGTCGATCAGTCTGTGGCACTGCTCAGGTGTTATGATAGCCCAGGTTGCTCTAATAGTGGCTTTTAGCTCTTCTGAATTGTTGGGTCTGGTGTATTGCATCTTCTTCTTCACAATACCCCATAGATTTTCTATGGGGTTAAGGTCAGGAGAGTTTGCTGGCCAATTAAGAACAGGGATACCATGGTCCTTCAACCAGGTACTGGTAGCTTTGGCACTGTGTGCAGGTGCCAAGTCCTGTTGGAAAATGAAATCTGCATCTCCAAAAAGTTGGTCAGCTGCAGGAAGCATGAAGTGCTCTAAAACTTCCTGGTATGTGGCTGTGTTGACCCTGGACCTCAGAAAACACAATGGACCAACACCAGCAGATGACATGGCACCCCAAACCATCACTGACTGTGGACACTTTACACTGGACTTCAAGCAACGTGGATGAAGTGCCTCTCTTCTTTTCCTCCAGACTCTGGGACCTTGATTTCCAAAGGAAATGCAAAATTTACTTTCATCAGAGAACATGACTTTGGACCACTCACCAGCAGTCCAGTCCTGTTTCTCTTTAGCCCAGGCAAGACGCTTCTGACGCTGTCTGTGGTTCAAGAGTGGCTTGACACAAGGAATGCGACAGCAGAAACCCATGTCTTTCATACGTCTGTGTGTGGTGGTTCTTGAAGCACTCACTCCAGCTGCAGTCCACTCTTTGTGAATCTCCCCCACATTTTTGAATGGGTTTTGTTTCACAATCCTCTCCAGGGTGCGGTTATCTCTCTTGCTTGTACACTTTTTTCGACCACATCTTTTCCTTCCCTTCGCCTCTCTATTAATGTGCTTGGACACTGAGCTCTGTGAACAGCCAGCCTCTTTAGCGATGACCTTTTGTGTCTTGCCCTCCTTGTGCAAGGTGTCGATGGTCGTATTTTGGACAACTGTCAAGTCAGCAGTCTTCCCCATGATTGTGTAGCCTATAGAACTAGACTGAAAGACCATTTAAAGGCTTTTGCAGGTGGTTTGAGTTAATTAGCTGATTAGAGTGTGGCACCAGGGGCCATCAATTTTGAACCTTTTCACAATATTCTAATTTTCTGATATGATGAATTTGAGATTTTCATTTGTTGTCATTTGTAATCATCAAAATTAAACAAAATAAACATCTGAAATATATGAGTTTGTATGTAATGTATGAATATAATATACAAGTTTCACTTTTTAAATGGAATTACTGAAATCAATCTACTTTTTCATGATATTCTAATTTTATGACCAGCACCTGTATATTCAGTTCTGGGCAGTTTCCCACGTAGTTCTAACAATTGAGAGAAAAATGCTGAGGGGCCAGCAACTTCAAAGTAAAAATTCAGGTTAAAGCAGGAAACAGGGGCGGCGGCGGTGGTGGGGGGGCATTTATTTATTTGTTATATTTATTTTGGTCACTTTTCTGGTCACTTTAGTTTATTCTTTGTCAGTATTTAATAACATAACCCAGGTCTCTTAAGTTATTTTTCTTTAAAACAATTATGTTATGGTTAAAAAAGTTGGTTAAATAAAGATTTAATTCGAAGTCTGTGTTTGTGTTTTTTATTAAAATTAAATCATTTAGCAATATTATAAAAAGTCCAGGCAGAGCTGCACATAAAATATGGTTTCAAATCTTTTCAATAATTATCGATATCGATCAATATGCATTTTTTTTTATCGATAAGCTTTTTTTCTATATCGCCCAGCCCTAACAAGATGGTCATTTTAATTAGGGCCTACCTGTTGTCTGATGTTGTTACAATGGTGGTAGATGAAATTCTGCAACGTCTCAGCTTTATTTTAAAACATATTGTTTTGCAGCCTTAAAAATGTCCATAGCAAAATATGTATAATTGCAAAATAAATGTAAATTATGTAAAGAACATTTGTATTACAGCTGCAATATTTGTTTGACCTTTTGAAGCTTTTGAAAACTCAAAATTCAATCATAATGTTTCCAAATAGCTTTAAACATCTTCAGTCTTTTTAAATATTTTGATTTTTAAAGCCAATCAGAGCATTAATATTTGCAGCAATTTTACTTGTATATATATTCAAAATCTGTATTATTGTTTTCTGGACTTGACTGTTGATTTTGCATTGTTATAGTAGATACACTTTATTTCTAAGTTATTAAATAAGGTAATACCTGTTGCCTGTAGTAGTTGGATCAACAGTAGTACAAACAAAAATGTAATTACAAAACTGCTATACATTTCACTTATTATTACTGTTATATAACTTGAATAAACGTTCAAGCTACTTGCATAAATGTTCAAGACAGAAAAAGATATAAGATACATGACTTATGTAGTTTTTTTTTTAATATAACAGTGAAAATCTAACTTTGTCATTGAATCAGGTAATTGTTTTGTTTTTTGATTCAAATAAAATGACCAAATTTGCAATTCTATTTTCTAAATGCCAGGATATCAAGATTCCCAGCCGTTACATTTAAATTATATAAAAAAAAAAAAAATTCTTCAAATTTAGTGGTAATCATATAGTCACTATATCATGGAACAATTTGGAAAATTCTAGCTTCTGACATTTTAATATATAACACAATAGTTTAAAGAAGAAAACCTACGGAAACACAGAGGGAAATTGGAATATGGGTTTAGATTATAGTTTTTTGTTTTTTTTTACGTTAAGTACATTTTTTTCAACAATGGAAATGCATTAAATTGAACAAAGAAACAAAGAATGGCATTTTCAAACCCTTAACGATGTCTTTTAATGGTAAGTTTCTGCTTTGGGCCATTTCAACACAGAGATTAAAGCAAAAAATAATCAGATAGACTGTAACATCTTTTTTCTGTTAGGCAATATTTTACAGAGGCCATACACACCAATGCCCACTACCATTTGATAATATTCATCGACAATTCCTGTATCTTTTTTCTTCATTCAGCTTAAGAGATGAATAGAGGTTTCATATGTCAAACGTATGGAGGTCATAGATGGAAACCCACCAAGTTGGAAAGCCCCGACAGTATCTTAACAGTTGGTTTTATCTTTATTCCATTAAAAAAGGTCAGTGTTTGCCATGTTATTTATCTTTTTATTATTTTATTTGATATCATGTTTATCCATAGAGGAATCTTGAAAGGTACTCATAAATAATAAAAATATATAATCAAATTACAAACATAATAATCAAACTATAAACTACACTACTGAAATACCGATGTTTAGTGGGAGGTGATTTAAAATTAATTTAAACCAGACACCTAAAAGTACCACTTTCCTCTGTTAATGGTATTTTCTAATGAATATGCCACAACAAAATCATCAAACAAACATTTTAAAATGTCTGAAAGCATGAATTAAAACAGCTGCGGTTCTTTTACTCTAGGGATGGTCTAGCCTGCTAGACAAATCCTCTGTAATGGCATACAGTGACCTTTATGTGGCAGCATGAGGCTGCAAATTTGAAGGCACTACAGTCCCATGGATGGGACATGAAAGGTAATGGGTTAAAAAAAACCATTAGCAATCCAGCCATCAAAATGTTCCAGATGTAGAAAGTGTGTACATCAAAGAGATGAACACTTATTTGTTCTGACCCTAAATGAAAAAAGTAGATAATCTAGTGAAGATACTGGCTCTAAAGTGAAATAAGACCTCTAGTAAGAATAGCACTATGGCAGCATATTTTCTTCTAAAGTGAAGAAAAAAGTTATCATCCAAGAAATTAATCAAGAAAGGATAAAAACGTACAAAAATAAGTTATCATAACATTTGATTTAATAATAGAAAATATGTTATCAAACAGACACTAAAATAAAGTGTTGTACGAATTTGGTAGTTTTAATCTAAAAATTATTTTAAAATGTGCAATTTTAAAATTACACATTTTGGCAGATGAAACCCTTTTCCGTATTTTGTTTTCCTTACCATAAATCTTGTGAAACCAATATTTACAGTAAAGTACCTCCAGTGACAACTGATCCTCCTTGTTACTGTATATGTACCTGCACTAACCTGCCACAGCAGGCTCAACAGATTTTCACCTGGACTAGAACCTCATTCCAACATCGTTTTAATTTAACAGTGTCATCATCAGCCTCTCCTCCAGCCAATCACCATTAAGTCCTATTTCTTCTTCAGCCAACCATCCTGTAAGGTTCTACTTCTCCATCCACGGACTCTCCTGGCCTTTAGCTGAGCTGTCACACTGTAGGTGAGATGTATTTTTTCAAGTGTCAGTTCTCAAATGCATTGTTATGTATGATTTCAAATCTGACGTGCGATCTCTGTTGCTCCTTTGTGAGGACCTGGCCCTCTCTCCATCTCACCTCTCATCCATATGAAGCCGGCGTTTCGGGGTCTGTAAACGATCTTTTTTTTATTCAGCCTTCAGAGTGGGAAGATTTTGAAACGCCGTTTTCGCGTTTCCATCTTTAAGCTCTAACCGCATTTTTTTTTTACACGCATGCGTCATAGCATCGCCTCTAAACACGCATGCACATGACACAGTATCACAACAACAATGGCGCCGTACTGTGTTGAATGGTTGCTGCTCATACTACTCACCCTGCTATGGGGTTAAAACAGAATCTTCTTCTTCTGGAATATCTCCAGGAAAAACAGAGCAATATCGATGACATAGTTCAGCAGCTGAATTTGACTGAACCACGAAAATAGACCCGCAGGGCAACCATGTATAAATATTAGTGCGCATGCCCAACATTTCGTCGCCTATTTTTGCTTTGGCACCACAGCGCCACTTACAGGCCTGGCATACATTTTGCAGCGTTTTCATGCATGCGTGTGGACGATCACATTTATTTTACGTCTCCGTCTTTACGACAAACGTTCTGGAAAATATTAGCGTTTCGTGTTCGTTTTGACTTCGTGTGGACGGGGCCTCAGATAACATGTCATGGTACTTGTTTGGCCACACAGTTACAAGCCAGGGGAATCTCTTCAGACTCAATTTGCTTCTACCCTGTGGATTTTAATCTCAAAATCCTTCATCTTCTCAGTTCCCTACCCTTTACATCTTCTGGAAACCCTGGAGAAAATCGTCTGCCCTTCCACTAAGCCCTCTTGCGCCCCGGCTCATACTTCCCAAGCCCTGTTCCTACTACACCTGCTCCAGCCGCAGTTCCATTTTCTTTTACCACACTGTTCCACCTGTTCTTCCCCCGGACATAAGTCTTCTTTTCTTCTTGCTCATCATCTCCATGGATAAGCTTAACACCTCCACAGCAGCTTTCTCCGCACACTTCTCCACTCACTCCGCGAGCCGGACTGGAGTTGTGACAGGCAGCCCCAGCCACAGGCGGCTACCCTCTACTCCTTCTATTCGGCTAGCTAATCTGAATCATTCAATTCCATTTCGAGAGCGAGATCATCTGTGGTAGTAGCAGTAGACATCTTCCAGGCATGTGAGTAAAACTAACAGCAGTTTAGCAGACATGATGAATGAATAGTAGCTAGCGCGCACAGATGACGTCATACACACTCTGCTTTGTTTTAAAAAATGATTAATATAAAAAATATAACCGTGGATGTCTGGGGGACAGTGATTCGCTTACATGTTATGAATGCTGCCATACCATAATGACTAAATTATGAACAGTTTAGTTCAAGTCGTCAAGTCGTTGGCCATAGGAAGACATTACTTGGATATAACCTAACCGAATATCTTCAGAACAGCTCCAAATGACACAAAACTTATATGGGTGAGTAAAACATGATGTAATAACGTAAAATCAAGGGCCCAATGTAAAAAAACGGTGTTCCCCTTTAAATCATGTCACCCTCCTTTCTTGCCTCAGAAGGCACTCATCATCATTGTCATTCATTCATTCCGTTAGTTTTAATCATGCTTGACAAGCATTCTTTGTCACCATCCCTAAACCTTAAATTCACCATCACGTTCCTACCTTGCCTTAGAAGGTACTTAGCTTCATCTTTTCCACCTCTTAACCAGCCACCAATCTATTACTACACTTGCCAAGCATAGCCCTCGCCATCCCTATGCTTCTAAGCTACCCATTCCTTCTCCTTCCCTAAAGCCGGGCATACACTGTGATTTTTTTCAATCATTGCACACAGCTACAGCTCACATTGTACAACGAAACCGCACAGTTTTGTTGTGCAGTGTGAGTTTACAGCTCACAATGTATGTGCAGCCTGACGCTCTGATGCAATCTGCCTGCCCACACTCTACGTCTAAAAACCACGTCGTACTCAGCTCCACAGTAAGATGGAGCTACTCTGACTCGTCTCTCCGGAAGCCAAATGAGTAGAAGAGTAATATGAAGCTCACTAGTGAAACACGCCGCCTTGGCAATTTTTGCAGTTTTGTGCTGAAAGCCCGAAAAAGAAAAGGCAACAATGTATTTGGACAAAGACATGGTTGTGGCTACTATGGTCTGTCAATTTTACAGAGAGAACTCCATTTCACCCCCACAATGCTTCTGTGTTTACATTTGAGAGGAAGAAGAAAAAGAAGAAGCATTATTTGCACATGTCGACTGAGAGATATGCACGTTTGATTTTCCTCTCAACCTCACAATTCCTGATCGGGAGGTGGTCGCGAGAGGCTGATTGCCCCTCGTTACCCCTGTACACCACACGATGTATGGCGCACGGAAAATTCTCGCACGACTGGAAAGTTCCCCCGAAAAGGGCAAAAAAAAAGCACAGTGTAATAATGTAATTATTCAGCTCTCTTGCTAGGGCCTCACATTCTCATATCATCCCCTTTCTTTGGGGGAAGAATACGTTTATCCTATTCTAAGCTATTCATCTAACCCAAAGTCAATTCACAGCATGAAAGTCTCCAAGTCAGCACACTAAAAGACTTATTTCATTGATGTCAATAAGGTATTTCTAGTATAGCATTCTGCATTTATCTGGTGGTGGTTGGCCTCTCAGATCTATTCACTTTGTTCCTATGTGAGACCTGCCTGTTGTTCCTCAACTTCACAGTCTTTCAAAGGTCTTCAACTTTCAAATTGAACAGTTGTCACCGTTTCATCTCTCTCTGTTTCTCCATCCTTCAAGCCAACCCCCCCCTCACCTCCTCATCAAGTATAACACAGTCCTCACTCTTTCCACTATGGATGCATCTTTTTCACTCCCTCACTCCTTTTCAGGCTTGTCTAAATCCCTACTGATGCCTAATAGACCTCCATCATCACCTAGCCACACCCAGCTACCCAAGGCCTCACTCTCACCCTCCACGCCTAGCTGGGTTAAATCTTTAACTGTCTACATACTGGCAGGCACAGCCAAGTTCTTACCCTCTCTTTACCTTGTCAGGCACATCCAATTCCTACCATCCATGCCTAGTGAGTTTTATTTCATGTAATTTCCCACTACAATTTCACATCTTCATACCTAGTCAGGCTTATATTTTCCTGCCTATGCCTTGTCGGGCACCACCTGGTAGAATAGCAATGCCTAGTCAGGCATATATAATTTAATGTATATCAACAGTATAATCAGTGCCAGCGAGCCTGTGAGGAGTCGAGAAGCCACCATACCAGGACAGAATACAAAAATACTAGAAAAGAAGAAAATACACATTCAGAAAGTGCACCAGTTTAGTCATCAGTAGTCAACTTAGTTAGTTTAGTGATAAAGTTATACATATATTTAGGTCACTAAATTAGGAATAGAATACAGTTCTGAAGTTAGTTGAGTTATAATTTGTTACATCGTGGAATGTGTGTGTTCAGGGAGAAGTTTTTAGCCTGAGGTAGCATTTTGCATGGAGACCAAAAAGTGCAGCTTGGGTTTATACAACTAAACCACCTTCATCTGCTCTGCAGAAAAGGACTTGCTCCGAACAATATGATACCATCTCAAAAGTTAATAACAATAATGCCAGCAGTTTAGATTCTGCTACCAAGATTGCACAGCTACGTATCTGCCTTGAAATTGAAAAGAAACTTATTTGGTAAGAATTTTGCTCATGTCAAACTATATGAGAGGACAGAAAAGATCATTTAAAGGGTCATATGAGATAAGATTAATGGATGTCAATAGCAGCTTTCAATGTTTGGACATTTAAAATGTCATCAAAAATGTGAGTTAAATGTAATTTTTAATAAAATCCTCAGTAAGACTAGATCTGTTTTAGTTTGAATATAATATATAAACCAAGTATCTCTGAGAAAGAACAGGTATGGTACTTCAGCAATAAGGCTTCATGAAAAAGCACACTAGAATCAATACTTTTACTACTGTGCTTAATGACATACTGGTTTTATCTTGATAAAAAAGTTGTGCTGTGCTTCGCTTTTTATTGACCTGTCAATAGCTTTTGACACTGTGGATCATGCTATATCAAAGCATAGGTTTGCTTGATTTGGATTATCAGATGGTGCTGTCTCCTGCTTGAGAAACTATGTGAGTGACGGGACTCAGTGCATTGAGTATTATGGTCTGTGTTCAGAATTTTTAAATGTCTAAAAGGAGATACCACAGGGCTGAAAATTGGGTCCCCTTTTGTTCCTTATTTACATGAAGTTACTTTACCATAACATGTCAGATGCTAATATGCAAGTTTATGCTGATGACACAGTAATTTACTGTTTTGGATTAAAACCTCCTAAACATTTCAATATTATACAGTAGCTCAAGTATGGTAAAAGCAGTGAACAGCAAAGGATGTATAAAGCTGTGTAGTTCAAAAGGTATTTTGCTATACAGATAATTGCAAAGCTTATATAGAAATTTATTCTGAACCTCTTTTATATGAGATAATCACAAATTCAAGGTTTATTTAATTTACTCTCTCCACCTCTACCCATGTCTTTAGACTTTCACATCTATGTTTCCTTTATCTTTTCCAAATGGCTTTTTTCCAGGTCAATTTTCCAGGTCCAGGAAATTTTGTTTTTGTCAAACCAGTGTCTCTAGCTTATTAATCTTTTCAGGGAAATCCTCCAGGACCTGTTGTAAGCTCTCACCTGTACAGAACATATTTGGATCATCTGCAAATACAACCAACTTGGATACTTGTGATAAACAGTATCAGTCCCAATTCTAACCTTGGAGGAAACAACAAGCATTACTGTATTAAACCCATACACCATAATGCTCTTATTTCGTGATAAATATATTATAATTAATTGTGTAAAATACATACAGCTTATTTTTGGCACTGATGACTTCCTCTGTAAGTTACAGAATCGCCATAGCAGTGAATATCTGTGACCTAAATCCATTCTGACTTTCATAAAGTAGTTTGTGTTTCTTAATTAACTTTTTTATATTGAGCAATATTTATATTTTTTGACAAAAATATCTTTGTTTTTCTCTTGGAGTATTACCTCCTAGTTTTTAATAAGTTTAGAATTTCCAAATGCATTCATTGACTTCTCTCTTGTCATTCCTTTGTAATTTTGTTTGCTATCCTTAACAGCTTATTGTAATAGTTGTCATAAACTACAAACACAGGTAGAAAGTTCAGTGATATTATCAATAAATAATTCCCTTTTCCAAGGAAAAAAAAGAACCAAAAGAAGACAAGGAAGGGCAGGAGAGACTGGAACATCATTTAAAGGCAATACCTGTTGTCTGTAGTAGCAGGAGGATGGGCGGTAGATAAAATCCTGGAAAGTTAAAATATAAACAGTTAGGTTCATTGTCCCTGGGATTGTTCCAGAAAAGTATACCTGTTTATAGAGACAAACATGGAAAATCTTTTTTTCATTCCCTAGTTTCCATTCATATTCTTCTAAATGTCAGTTAGTTGTTCTCTGTGGAAATATTAGTTGTAGACTTACCACTACTTGTCACGTGAGTTTCAACTGAAACAAAAGCATTTTCCTTGGACATTTGCAGTTTCTTGTTCGGGGTTTGATCCAACAGCTGGAAAATCATTTGTCGTTGCAGACAAGGCCACCGCAGTTCATTGTCGAAATCACCAGACAAGAGCTGCACAAACATTCCAACAGATGTTTTGCGAAGTATAGCAGCTATACGGTACGCATGGCCATCTTTTGAATACTGGCGTGGACTGAATATTCTGGTTCCACTGTCGCTTGTGTTTAAAAGATTCTCTAAGTCATCAATCTGCAGGACAACATGTGGACACTCTGTCTCTGAGAGATTAATGTCATCAATTGAGAAGCCTCCTGTAGAGTTTCCTGCTCCTTTCCGAACCTCAAACACCACCTGGAAGTTCTTGGTGGCATTCAAGGAAACATGGTGGATCTTCCAGTGAGATGTAGGTGGACCTGCAGTAAGATTTTCAAAAATTAACTACATTACACAATTTATACATCAAAACTAGCAAAATTTAAAATTAATGGAGTCCCAAACAAAATCAGGAGACAAAGACATTATTAAAAAATTAGTTCAATTTTTTAACAAAGCTACCCATTACCAGTAATCTGGCTCATGAGGCGGAGAATTCCATTGGTGTCCTGTTCATCTTGGAATTCTCTGATCCAGATATTAAGTTCATCTGATTCATTTCCACTGTGGAAATAGTAGAACTGCAAGCATTGAACATTACATCCTCTGTTAGGCTTCACTTCTTCAGTTTCCAGCCGTGCTGAATCGCCCTCTTGACCTGTTGCCGTGCTCCCATGTATAAAGTATCCCGTTTGTTGACCTGAAAGGACATCAAAAACATTTTTTTCTGGTGGATTCTAACCTTGATGTCTTTTTACAGATGACTTGAGCCATTTGCACAATGTATTAAGATAGAAAATAAATTTTATAATCTTAAGGGTTTAAATAGCTGTTGGAAAACATGAAGTTAAGGAAAATCTACTGAAGCTAACATGTTAAAAATGTAACAAAAAGCACTTTAAAAGCCTCTGTTAAGATGATATAAGTAGCATCTTATTGTTTAAAAAAGACTTTACAAACATTTTTAAGCTTTTCAAAGTTTTTTTTAAAATTTTTTTTAAATGATCTAATCAACAGTCTGATCCATGACATACATACAATCATAGTATATATAAGACTTGCTTTTCACAAAAACCATAGTAAACGATATGCAAATAGACACTGACACCATTATTAAAATGACAGTAATAAGAAAATTATCTTCATCAACTTTGTTTCAGGAACATATTTCAGAGTAGAATTTCCTAAAACCTCTACAGCTCACTGTATTCCTGTCGAATCCAGAACCTTCTTGCTGCAAGGCAGCAGTGCTACCCACTGCGCCACTGAACAGTTTGTGATATCAGCAGTGTTTTGATTATTATGTTTTCTATGCTTAACAGTCTCTTAATCCTCAGAGAATAAAGGCTGATATTATATACATGATCTATGAGCATTCCCAAGAGTTCAAGTGATTATCAGATTAAATTAATAGGTAATTCCATAGCTTTTCATTTCTACACTTTTCGTGTTTTAGCATATAGACACGTAAGGGCTGTTTGAAAGGAATCTTTGGCATCTATTTGTCGAAACCAATGAAATCATCCATGAAAACTATGAAACACATTTTGCAGGCACAGAGATAAAACTCAAAATTCACAAGTCATTAAATTGTATTAATCATTACGATAATAGAATTTTAAAGTGAAAAAAATAATAAATCAATTAACCATTATTTCCACTTCCACTTGATAGACTGGTATGGTCAGAGCTTGGACCCCCAGGGGTTTGTGTGACGACTTCCCAGTCATTTCCATTTTGTGAACAGCGGCTCATCTGGCACATAGTTCCATTGGAAAAGCCACAGTAAAACATAAAGGAAATAGTTGCATCTGGAAAAGAAAATGGTTATTTATGTAAATGTAAGGTCCATAATTTTACTACATAACATTTTATGCAATTCTGGAAATTATAGTATTACGCTAGTTAGGAAAAAAATATAAAAATGTTGACACAAAAGTATACCTTGGAGCTCCGAGGAGTTGGAAAAAATGTGAAGAGCATGAGAAAAAAAGTTTTTTTTATGGGGGTTAAGAATGGTCTAATGTGATCACATGTCTTTTAAAAGGTTAAGCATTAAATCTAAAACAAAATTTTTTTTGCAATAAAAATGCTTGAAAATATGGTGGAACAAGCATGTTCTCCAAGTTTTAAAACAAATTGATTAGTTTTAAATGATTTTAAAAATATTCTTTAAAAATGTTAACACTGATTTTTTTTAATAACAATTTCCTTTGGGGAATAACAGAATGTAAAAATACAAATTTCGGTCTGTCCTTTGTTTAGACCAAATGGTGGATTTGAACCAAATTAAACATCTTGAGAATTTTTTGCTAATTATATCTGTAAGCACTTACTGCAGTTGTAGAGGAGGTTCAGTTCTTCTACATCACTAGGACTCATTTCAAGCCTTTGACCAATAACATCTTGGAATCTAGGGTCCAACGTGATGATTGTTGTCCCATTACCATTCCCATTGCTAAAAGCATTCTTGCTATAGTGCATCACGGACATGTAGTCATATGGGACTCCATGGGTGGTGGATTTATCACTTCTGACCTTTCTAAAATTATGCTCTTCACCTGTGTGATATAAAAAAATACTGCACTTAAAAATTGTTGCATCCTTACTCTCAACATAA
Organism: Cyprinodon diabolis; assembly: GCA_030533445.1. Taxonomy (NCBI): domain Eukaryota; kingdom Metazoa; phylum Chordata; class Actinopteri; order Cyprinodontiformes; family Cyprinodontidae; genus Cyprinodon; species Cyprinodon diabolis. The sequence continues at coordinate 38,017,760 of CM060064.1, read as the reverse complement.
AAAAAAGAATTCATAGGAAACTTTTCAAAGTGCAACTTATTTATGATTGATTGAGATTGAACATCATTGGCTATGTTCAGTTGTTTTTATACAAAACACACTCTGATTGAAATACAGTATATACCTCTGTAAGATCTAGAGCATACAAAAGAAGTCAGATGCTTATTTACAATTTTTGGGACTGGTTTTAAACTAGTACATTTCTGCATGTATTATTTATAGCTCATTTTGGCAATAAAAAGTATTGGAGATACAAAAGAGTACATATCTAAATAGTATACAGGGCTGTAAAAAGTATCTACTGGCTTACGGATTGCTTCAGTCTTTTATCATGCTTCTTGGGCCTTTAAACTAATTTAAATTTATATGCACATGTATGTAATTAAATTATTAATTTAAGCTGTTGCAAGGCTGAATGGGGTTGTTTAGTACTATTGAGTAGTTTAGAATAGAGGCCAGACTCCTTTAGACTAAACATTTATTCAGCATTTCACTCTTTTCTTCAACTTATTTTGATTAACCGCTTGATGCCTGAGTTTATATGCATGCATATATAACATATATAAGAAATAATCTTTTCTGTCTTTAAGTAATTAACAAATGAAATTTTCTTAACTTACGATTTAAACTTAATGTTCACTAAGAGATGTTGTGAAGCTAAATAAGGAGTCCTACACTGGAAAAAAATCGAAATCTAGATAAGTCCTTTTTTCTTAAAATAAGTGCATTTCTTATTGGATTACGGAGGTAAAAGAAATATTTTGCCAATGGAACAAGACAATTTACATTTAAAATAAGGAAACACAATTACATTGTCTTATTTCAAGTGCATATTGTCTAATTATCTCATTTTTAGAGTAAAATTACTCCCTCCATTGGCAAACTATCTCATTTACCTACTCAAATTAAGGGTATATACACTTAACTTAAGATATTTTTTACTTGTTTCTAGGTAATTTTTCCAGTGTATGGAGCCTTGTTATCTTATTGGAATCTTGAGGGAGTAAGTAGATATTGTGAGGTCAAGTGTAAATTTCTAAAGACAAAAACTGAGGCTAGGAGGAGTTTGAAGCAACCATGGTCGGCCTCAAAGTATTTCTGGAAAGCCCTTTGGTGCCTCCAGAGGGGAATCAGTGCTTTGCTCGTTCTACTTTTAGTGGAAGGTGGGAGCTCTTGACCCTGAATGAGGACATTGTCAGACAGTTGGAGGAATACTTCAAGGTGTTCAAATAAACTCCACAGTCTCAAGGCTTCAGGGGTCGTTGAAATCTACCCTGATAACCTTAGAACCCTGGATTCTCTCTGGCTGTCATGGCTGACACACCTCTTCAACATTACAATTGAGAAAATGTATGTATGCTAACTTTAAGAAAAGCATCCATAACTCAGAACAAAACCTTGATTAAAAAATATAATGATACAAATAAAATCTGTTCTACCTGTTATAATATTGGCAGGTACGATCTGCACAAAATCATCTCTGTGTGATGTGAAATGTGTGAATTTGAGACATTTGTCTGCTATCGTGCCTGGCACGATGGCAAACAAATGCATGTGCTTGTGCTAAATTAAAAAATCCACAGAAAAGCCACACGTTTATATAACTGCATAGTTCAGATCGTGGGGAAAAAATAGTGTATTATAGTCCAGAAAATACTCTGTCCAGTATGCAGGTATTTATTTCACAGTCACATTGGTTAAATTTGGGCTAAAGATTTACTCAACTGACTTTAAGTCACTGAATCGTACTGGATCGTTCTAAAAGAACCAAAATCGGTCACGAATCGAATTGGAAACCATTAATCATGATATGGAACGAAACGTTATTAAATCAATTGTTTTACCCCTACAAAATACCTATATTTTTTTTTACAGAATTTTGTTTTAATTGTAAAGAAAAAAATAGAGAACGTACCCATCTAACTTTTGGATATCGATGTAATAGTCCTCAGAATCCTTGGGTTTGAAATCAATGCATGACTTCAATCTGAATTGGTCAAAAGCTCTCATGATGAATCCTTTGGCATTCAACTCTTTCATTGTAAAATCAATTTCAAAGCAGTGCAACAAAGAACATGACATAGAATTACTCTACAGCCTTAAAGTTAAATCATAAAAGAATTCATAGGGGAAATTTTTAAACAAACATATTTTAATTAGATCAATTACTGATGTTTCCTTCATAAAATTAAAGCCACTACTATACAAAACCTTGTTGGAACAATAAATGCTACAGCCTATAATTACAGGTTAAAGAAATAATATTTTTATTCTATATCAAAAGATAAATAAATACCCAGGCCTTTATCCAAGACATAGGGGATTGGCGATGTCCAGAGATCATTTCCAGGTAGAATGCTGCTTCTTTGAATGTTAGGAGGCTAACAAAAATGTGCATGAAGCGTACAATATAAGTCAAAACATTCATATATTTGTTTCAAGATTAGCACCTTGATTATATGCTTGTAGAACTAAACCTACCTCACGAATATCATCAAGCGTTAAATCTAAAATTAGAGCAATAAATTGTTGGTTTTAATAGAGAAATCACTTCACCAAAGGTCAGTCTGACAGAGAAATCACTTCATCAAAGTTGAATGTGGATGAGAAGAGAAATGTAACTTTACCCTCTTCGATAGTGTTGTTTTCACCAACATCTACAAAGACACATCAACCATAAATATAATTGGCAATCATTTAATAAATGTGATATTTTGTATATATATATATATATATATATATATATATAAAAATTGACACTTACCAACTATCTCTACCTCTACCTGGAATGAAAGGTTTGAAAGAAATTAAACATAAGAACATACAACTATATTTAAAACTAATATTTTCCCTTATAATATGAATCCTTACTGATTGCCTTACATGCGTTAGGTTGTTACACGGAATTTCTAATGGTTGCTCTGAGATTGAAAAAAGCTATCTCTCTCTCTCTGTATGTATATATATGTATATATATATATATATATATATATATATATATATATACATTTTAATCTAACTATCTATGAAGTATTACTTTATTTCATGACATATAAAGGTTATGTTTATGTAAATGCTATTGGCATAATACTTTAAAATATAAACCCCATACAAATACTTACAGAAGGGAGGGAGAGTGCTGATGAAAATGCCAAGTTCACCACAAGACAAAAGTAACCAAGTAGACTCATGGTTGTACCTGGAATACATATTAGAAAACACACTATCAAAAACTATAAATTAATTTAGACATCAAAAATAGTTTTTCAGATTTATGTCAGTGCACTCAAATTTAAAGTCTTTAGTTTTGTACCTGTATCAGAAAAGTCAGCCGGTGGAGTCGTCGTCCTCTTCCTGAATAAGAACTGAGGAGTGTTTTAAATTCCTACAACAGCACAAATAAATACGCTAGTCATTGTCTGCAAGCTGGTTTGAGGTATGTCAGATGTGAAACCAGATGCCTGGTTGCAGGAATGAAAATGTAAGGTTTGTCTCGTGTTCATTTTTCTTCTTTTCAAAATGAGCTTGTTGATTTAGACACTTAAATTCATTTTGAACCCTCACCTATTTAGCTCTGTGAATCTATTTGGCCGCATGGCTTTTGCTCCTGGTCCTTGTTGGGAAGCCAGGTCTATCACAGTTTTTAGATGGATCCTTTTTACAGACAGGATCCTTCCCTGCATCTATGAAGTATCTTTTTTTGTCTCTGCTTTAGAAGCTGTTAGTCTGATCTTCATATAACCGTTTGTCCAATGCGTCCATCATATATCATCTAATAGTTTAATTAAAGATCTCAATCTAAGTGTCCCATTCTCTGTGTCCATCTTTAGTGAATTTGAATTTATATTATTAAAAATGTTCATGACATTTACTTAATATACTTTCTGTTAAGTATGAACAGTAGTGGTTACTAATTTGTAGAGCTCATCTGTACTCGCTTTGCAGGTAATAGCAGCCCAGCCCAGCTAAAAAAAAGCACTAAGAAGAAGATGAAAGCTAACTTCATAAATAAATCATAATCACAAACAACAGATTAATCTAATGTCATTCACATCAAATGTTTACATGGACAACATCTTAAAAGTAAACTAGACATTGCCAACCTAATAATGCTTACTAACAGTACATGGAGAGATATTATCAATAACTACAAAAACATTAGCATATCCTGGAAACATATCACCAGAATGATTGGGAATTAGGAGGACCATATTTTGATGATCCACCCAGAAATAAAAGATCGTCCTCTATCCCTTAAGGCTGTAAGAACCTAATGTGATAGTAGGACATAGGGAGAAACATAATGATGAAAAGAACATTAAATGAAAACAACAACATCTCAGGTCAAATCAAAAAACCATAGGGTAGGAAGATGACAAGAAAAAAAAAAAAAAGAAAGGAACGGGCTTAAATAAGACAAGAAGCAACTAAACACGTGTCAGGAATAAACAATGGAAAACACAAATAGGCATGACTGGAGACAAATAAAAAAATAAAAAAATAATAATTTCAAAGATATATTTTTATGTGGGTCAAGGATAATAGTCAAATGTGTCTTAGTTTTTTGTGACAATGTTTTTGTTGGGATCCTTTGGCTTGCCCACAAGAGGGTGCCAAGGATCCTCTTCTGTTATTTGTTTTTTTTTGTTAAGACTGGGATTACTGTTGGGATCTGGAGAGTTACCATCTGTCTCCAGCAGAGAGTGCTGTGGGTCTCCTGGGCTGGAGCTTCCAGCACACCTGAAGCTCGTCAGCCCATCAGGAGACCTTCCTTCATAAGCAGCAGTCAGACCTTCCTTTGATGCCGGAGTGTTGACCAAGTTTGGTTAGCAAACCTAAGCCTCTGCACATCTAGTGAATCACAGTAGACTCTATAGAGGAACTGGATTCTAACCTGTCTCTATCTTCTCTACTCACAGAAAGCCTGACTGAAGTCAGAAGCTCTGGATGAGCTTTACCTGGAAACCTGCCTGCCTGCCCAAGGAAGCCAAACCTGAAGGTCTTAGCCTGGATTCCTCCTTCAGCTCTCAGGGGAGAGCTAGGAAGTTGAACCTGAAGATCTCAGTCTGGATTGCTCCCTCAGCTCTCAGGGAAGAGCTAGGAACCAAACCCACGTCTGAGGCTCACTAGCCAGAAGCTAGATGCTGCTGCTGCTGACCTCTCTGTTACTTCCTCAATCTCTGGACCCAATCGGTTCCCCATCTCAAGGATCTGTCAGAACCTCTTCAAGGTACATTCGAAAATGACCCACTCATCAATCCATCTAACTACCTGGCTAATCAACTTCCCATCTCTCCAGATATCAGTGATCCCAGACCCGGACCTGTACCAGAACCAGTCCATGTTTTTCTGTGCATCTTCCTTTAATAAACATTGTTAACTTTTCCTCTGTCTCCAGTCTGGTGTACTGCATATGGGTTTAGCTTATTAAACCGATCATGACAGTTTTAGTCACCAGACCAGCAGCTATTCATGTTTTTAAATGAAACCTGCAGTTAATCTTTGTTTTCATCTCTGTTTAGGTCTCTGACATTGAGCCATTGAGCCAGAGTTCAATTCGAATACTTTTCCGAAAACTGTATGGAAGGTGCATTCTAAACTTACAGTACCTTATATTACAGCAAGCTGGCACACAGAATATGATCTATGCTTCCTAAATGTTAAGTTGTCATACAGTTTATCAGTGAAAATGTAGCTAATCTTGTTGAGATTTGATATTCTAGAAAAAAACCCATCAGTTGATGCAAAATTTTTTATTTTTTTTTGTCATGAGATTTTGGCAACAAAGCAACGCAACCTGTTGTGTATTTATAACAATGATTGTGACCTGCATATACAGTAACAAGCATAACAGTTGACAGTATTTTGTGGTGTCAGAATTTTTTTCCATCAGCTCTTTTATCCTTTCCTGGTAACAGACACATTTTCCTCATTCTTTCTAAAAGTCATTTCTCAAAAATCAGACAGCGCGATCTTGGCAGTCAGCCCTATCATTTGCTGCTCTGTTTCAGAGAAGTGATTTTATGTTAGTAAAATTTTCTTGAAATAAATGTATTTGTACTTGATTTGACAAGAAATGGTATTGGTAAATCGCCCTTAAATATGGACTTATCATTAAATACAGTTTTACAGTTAACATAATATTATAATATTTAACATAAGTTGCCCTTTTAGATATATAAAAATGTAAAAAGGAAACCAGCACAAGTGTACGATATTTCATTACAGTAACTTCTTCTTCGATAAACAGTAGATTAAAGAGAGTTGACTGATAGACCCGATGAACATAAAATGACCTGAATAGGCAAGTACATATTATTCATTCCACAGCTGTTTTTTTAAAAGCATTGTCACGCAGCTGTGACCATTCAAGCATCACCAGTACAGTCAGTACAGATGGAAACAAATTGCCATGATCGCACCCCTGGTAGCTGATCTATATTGTTAAAATACTTTACAGTGTTGTGCCATATGCCATGATCATGGTTTTTGGACATTAGGAACCAGTGTCCATATTTCATCTTGTCATGATGACCAGAGAAGAGAAAACAATTTTGGTGAATAAACAGCTGTGCTACCTCTGCGCCCCCCCATTTTCAGCCAAACCAGCTCTTGTTCCCGTGAGGCTGGCTGGTCTCCACTTCGGCAGTGTCTCTGCAAAAATGAAGAACCATGCCCAAAAAGACCCAGATCATAAAGGTTAAGTCATCATGATTGACCTTTCAAAACCAAGCTGCTGCAAAGGAGACCTTTTTGGAACACATTTCTATTGTGTTTCAGAACTAATAAAGCCAGACTAATGAAACTTACCTGAAATGAAAGGTTTGAAAAAAATTAAGCATAACGTATAAGAACTTCCAACAACGTTAAAAAAAGAAAAAAAAAAAAAAAAAACAGACGACGAAAAAGACGTTTCATTTCCCAGCTTTTTCAATTCAAAATGTCTGGAGTATTGTTTGAATTCCAGGCTTATAGACTGGCACAAACAAAAGCCTTGTTATGACTTTGAAAACATGCAAACTGAACCATTTGCATGTCTGGTTTCAACTTTTTTTTTTTTTACTTTGTTGGAGCGACTATGAACTTGATAACTGAGAATCCTCACCAACAAAGGGATAAGAACATACAACTATATTAAAAAGTAATATTATCTCTTAAAATATGAATTCTTAATTTTTGCCTTGCGTGGGTTAGCTGGTTTACACAGAATTTTTAATGATTGCTCAGAGATTAAAAAAGCTATATATATATATATATATATAAATATATATATATATATATATATATATATATATATATATATATATATATATATATATATATATATATATATATAAATCAGATGTATGTTTTGTGAACAATGAGACATAATGAGCTATGAAGAAAACAACTTTCAATTGATATGTTTTTATAAACTCTTCAACTTGAGGCCAGCAGAACAAGGAAGCAGATTCCATGAAATTTGTCTCATTGATACCTCAGGTATGTTTTTATCATCTCACATTGGTTCCAATGAGAGAAAAACAAACACCTGGAACCAATGAGCCTCAATGTGAATTTACATCTAATAATTAGATGTTTCAGCATTTAATGGATAATGCCCTCCATGTTGGAGGAATTAGTTGTTTTCTTAATATGTTGGATTTTTTAAGCTTAGATTTTGCTTTTCGTCTCTGTTCAGACTTTAAGACTGAGTGGAGAAACAACTTCATCTCAGTCTGTTCAATGTTCCAGAATCACACAAGTACAGCGATACTCACCATGAAAAAAAACGTTCACCTGTAAGGCCAGATGACAGCATTTTGAAAGGTTTCAGATCAGCTGTAATCTTTGCATAAGTCCTCTAGCATCACGTGAATGCCTTAGGGGATTTTCCCAAAAAGATTTACATATTTTTTTAGATTAATGGTTCTTGACTAAGGGCCTTTTCACTAAAGCACGATTCAGAAATCAAGGATCAGACATAAAGCTAGGTTTGACATGGTACCATTAGTTCATCCTGGCTTTCTCTGTTTCACAAAGGGTAAACTAGGCTCAGGAAGAGTGAAGCCAGGCCTATTTAACCCAGGTAAATGCATGTCCACGGCTTTCTGAATCCACCATCCTGTTTTTTGTGTTACAGTCCTTTGAAGTAGCTTCAAACACTAAATGTCATGTCATGAGACATATCCTATTAAACAACTATGAGCCAATATGGTATTTACGAAATTAGCAATTGATTGAAAGGCATTTGTAAATATTTCAGTGGGTGTCGGACAATCGACAAAATAAAGTTAAATTTAAACCTTTTTAAATTAAGTTTTTAGTCAGTGAATCCACTTGCTTTCCAACTGGTTTGATTGATTTGTAAGGCAGACTTCCAAAATGGCAGACAAGCCAGCATATGGCAGTGACATGGTCTATGTCATGCTGTGCCTGTAAACTGCTCAGGTATCAACAGTGAATGTGTCTGTTTTCTCTCTATGTATTTGTTTCCCTGTGCAATAAAATGACACCCAGCCTTTTTATATCACCCAATCTCTGCTGCCTGATATCAATCTGGATCTAACCCTGTTGCTTAAACGAAAAAAACAAGGCAAATACTTAAGATCCTAGTATGCTTCAGCAATTTTTAAATAATAAATATGATGGATATGTTCAAGTTTATATGAAAGCTTGAAAATAGTCAATAACAGGAATTGTGTTTAGTTTTTAGTTCCACTATTTTATTTTAAATCAGGTAAAATAATCATTGATGGAGTTCTAGTGTAGAGAGTGTACAGCCTAGTGGTTATGGCATAGAGCCTGGAATCCTGAGGTTCTGAGTTTGAGACACACTCCCACAGACTGCACCTCTGGGTCTCTGAGGAAGACCCTTAACCCCACACTGCTCCCTAGGCGCCCCACGATGGCAGCCCACTGCTCCACAAGTGGAAGTGTTAAATGCAGAGGGAAATTTCTCCAATGTGAGATCAATAAAGTTTAATTATTATTATTGCCCTTATTCTAGTTCATTGTGATATTCATTCAAATACAATCAGGACAGCAGACATGATATCTAATTAGAAATTCAGCCTAGAACTAATGGGATTAATAGTTTATTTCATATGGATCATTTCTCATATTGGAATAAAAGGGAATGAGATGGCTGATAAATGTGTAAAACAAGCCACTAAAAGCAGATTGATTTAATATAACCATTTAGTAAAGGTGAAATGAAATGAGTAGTTAAGGAATAGGTTAGAGCAAGATGGCAGCACTTGTGGAAAGGAAAAAGATCTGGAAGATGGTGTAATATTATTCAATGAAAAGATGGCATTATGAGGAAAACAGGAAGGAATAGAAAGGAAGAAATAATCATATCAAGATTACACTCTGGTCTAACAGGTTTGAATAGAACATTAATGAAATTAGGTAAATATGCTACAGGAAAATGTGATTTTTATTTTCAAGAAGAATCAGTAGGACATGTTTTATTGTTTTGCACTAAATATATAGTTTAGATAAATGAACTGGTACATAGATTACAAGCCAACAAATTACACAGAAACATTCAAGACTGAATAGAAAAAGACTGAATCAGAGGGTTATTCTTTATCATTGACATATAGTTGCTTGTTTTGTAGTGTTATTTGAATCCTGATCCAAACTACAGTTAAGTTGGTGGCAGTAATGAACCAAAAGTTGCACTCCAACTGCCTTTAATCACAAGGAGAAAAAAGGAAGTCGCAACATCACTAGCAGTTAGCAGCATTAGCTGTCCTTTTTTGTATAGTCATCTTAAAAAGGCTGCTAATCTGGGAGTGGGGAGCTGAGCAGAAAGCATTGAAATCAATTTATACAGGTTTGATTGGGTCTCTTTTTGATTATGGATGTATTGCTTTTGGTTCAGCAACAGTAATTATGTCTTTAAATCACCCACCATTGCTGCCTAATATAGATATGGATTTAACTTTGTTGTTTAAATGGAAGAACAAGAATGGATCTCAAATTCAAATATGGTTCAGCAATATTTAGATGAGAAATATTATGGCTTTGTTAAAATTTTTTACGGATGCTTCAAAAGATGCAAATAATAGGAATGTTGTCTATAATTCCAGAATTTTATTTCAAATCAAGTAAAAGAATCAGTGACGTGTGGAGTCTGTCTACACAGGAGAAAATGTATTTGGCATCATGTTGGCATTAGAATGGATTGAAGAAATCCTTCCATTAAGAAGTATAGTTTGCTGATACTAGTTCAGTGTTATTTTCATTTAAACACAGACAGCAGACCTGATATATTAGCAGAAATTTAGCAATTATTATTTAGAATTCAAGCAATGGGATGGATTCAATCCAAATAGGAATAGAAGGGAATGAGATGGCTGATAGATGCGCAAAACAAGCAAGTAAACGTAGTTTAATTGATATAATTCCATTTAGTAAAGGTGAAATAAAATGAGTAATTAAGGAAAGGATTAGATAGAAGATGGCAGAAACAAGAAGAAAGAACTGGTAGATGGTTTTATAATATTCAAAGAAAAGTTGGCTTTATGAGAAAAACTGCGAGGAATAGAAAGGAGGAAATAGTGATATCAAGGTTACGGGTTGGCCATACAGGTTTAAATAGCACGTTGTTTAAAATAGGGAAACATGATACAGGGAAGTAGGGTTTTTGTTTTCAAGAGGAACCAGGAAGAAACAGTGGAGCACTTTATACTGTTTTGCACTAAATATGTAAATGAGAGAATTGAATTGATAAACAGATTACAAGTCAATAAATGAAAGTTAAATTTAAAATAGCTTATAGACTTGGACTCTAAATCAGAGGGGTTTCCGTAATTATTGAGATTTCTTCAAAAGACACATTTTTTAAAGAGGATTTAGTTGTTTTCTTTTTAGGTTACTTTTTTTAGTAATTTGTTGTAGGATGTTGACATAGTTAATTCCCGATCCACACTCCATTTCAGTTGGTGGCAGTAATGTATCCAAAACTGCCAACCGTAATAAAGCACAATAATAAAAATACTTTTTTTTTTTTTTTTTTTTTTTTTTTTACTTTTAACAACACTTTATTTACACAATTCAAACATATAAACAATTGTCAGTTAAAAATCACTAATAAAGTAAAAACAAGTGTCAGTTAAAAAATCATTAAATGAGGAGCTTGTTAAAATGCAGTTCTCCATCATCTGACACAGTACATAAAATGTTTTTAAAACCCCACAACTGAACTAAATCCTCAATTTTCTGTCTGGTTCTGTGGAAGTGAAACTCCAGCCTGATCCTGACTTTAACATTTCACTTCCACAGAGCCACGGCATCAAGGTGAGGTCTCTCCTGCAGTCTGTCTCTACGGGACACATAAATAGCTATTTTAGCTTCACTGATTAAAAAGTTTAAAAGTCTGGCCTTTGCCATCTTACTTTTATTTTGACACACTCCTCCAATAAATAAAGAAGTTGTTAAAAACTGTGCCAAAAAGACCAAAAAACTTTTGTTAGAATGCTAAAAATGGTCTTTAGTCTGATGCAGTTCATAAAAACATGTAAACTTTTTCAGACAGACTGCAGGAAGGACAATCGTTTAAAACACCCCAATTGATTATGGATAAAAACGAGTTTGTGGCAATGGCGCCGTGTAAAATCCTCCTTTGGGGATCGCCAGTTCTTTTTTAATGGGAGGCTTATATAAAGTCCTCCACTGGGGTACTCTGTCAGCAATTTTATCCGTCCATATACAGACTGCGCAGTTCTCCAGGAGTCTTTGTGTCATTGCTTTTGAGCAGACTTCATATACAGTTTTTTTGGTCGATGCTAAATAAAACCATGTTCTGTGGGTAAAGGCTGGAGAGCAGAGGTACGCTTTGCTCCGGGAGATCAGTGTATAGGGTAAGGCCAGGAAAGGAGTCCGTTGGGACAGCTTTCTCCTCAGCAGGTCCAGGAAGGGCCGCACCAGCCTGGCGGACCGTACCCCCATCACGGAACCCATGGCCTCGTCGTTGGAGAGAAACGGTCCCGCTGTCTCCACCAGCTGTTTCACAGTCGTCTTTGATCCCGCACGGTCCCCTGGTCACACACGTCTAGCTTCGACCCACAGATTAAAGGCTCCTGTAGAAGCCTGTGCAGAGAGTTAGTGGTTTGGGATGGCTTTAATTTGAACAGGGCACATGATTTAAAAACACCCTGATAACACCTCTGCAACCCCCCTTAACTTTAAAACATTTAAATCTGTTAAAAACAGAGCCGCATCCATTAATGAGGCTCTTGGTTATTAATGCGTTTTAAAATGCAGCTGGCCACGTCCCTCCACACTAGGTCGGGGGACCCTGCAAGGTATTTTTGAATAAAGCGTAATCTAAAAGCTGCAGTTCTCCCGGCCAGGTGCACAAGGCCCTGGCCCCCCTCTTCTCTGGGTAAAAACAATACAGAATGTGGCACCCAATGAAACCCATTCCAGTTAAAGTCGACCATTTTGGCTTGTATGCTGGCCAACAAATTGGATAGTGGGTCTAAGCAGGAGAGTTTGTGCCACAGCTTTGAAGCAACAAGGTTATTCAAAACCAAAACCCTTCCCCTGTACGGCATGTGGGAGTGTAGCCATCTCCACTTTTGTAGTTTGCTTTCTACTTTCTGTTTCAGGTTTTCCCAGTCTTTTTTTCAGTGTTTTCATTGCCTAAAAACAGGTCGAGATATTTTAAACCATCTTTTTTCCATAAAAGTCCTTGAGGGAGAACCTGGAGCCCTTCACGCCATTCGCCCACCGCCAGGGCTTCGCTTTTACCCCAGTTCACCCTTGCGGCAGATAAAACCGAGTACTTTGTACGATTTGTTATCTCGGTCAGTCCGTCAACATCTTGCTGGTTTCTGGTAAAAACAACAACATCATCGGAGTAGGGAGATAAAACCACCCTACTATTAAAACCAGGTAAAACCAAACCGTGAACACTGGAACGTATCTTTTGAAGCAGGGGTTCCAGGGAGAGCATGTAGAGCATCCCGGACAGAGCGCAGCCTTGCCAAGCACCTCTATGCACCGTAAACAGAGCACACAGGTCACCGTTAATCTTTAACATGCTCTCAATGCCACTGTACATCACCTTAATCTTGGCGATCAGAATGGCGCCGAACCCAAACCTCTCCAGCGTCTGCTACAGAAGCTTTGTTCAACACGATCAAATGCCTTTTCTTGATCTAATGCGATCAAGCACGTTCTTAGACCCAATGAACTGGAAACCTCCAAAACGTCCCGAATTAGGTAAATATTATCTACCATGGACCTGCCAGGGACGCAGTAGGTCTGGTCCCGGTGGACGACCTGCTCCATAGCTTCCCTCAGCCAGGTAGCCAAGGCTTTAGAGAGGATCTTGTAGTCGGTGCAGAGGAGGGACACAAGGCGCCAGTTCTTGATTTCCTGCAGATTTCCCTTCTTGGGAAGGAGGGCGATGATTGCCTTGTGACACGAAAACGGTAGGGGAACCAGTAGCCAGACTCTCGTTGTAGACATCCAGCAGGTCTTCTGCCAGGATGTCCCAGTAGGCTTTAAAAAACTCTACCGTAAGGCCGTCGATACCCGGGGCATTCTGGCCCTGCATGCTTTGGAGGGCTTAGTGGAGCTCTTGAAAACCCAGTGGGTGCGCCAGCTGTAGGTTATTTTCACCTGACACCCGAGGCAGCCCACCGCAGAACTCCTCTAGCAGCTCCTCGTTATCCTTATACTCACTCTCGAACAGAGAGGAGAAAAACTGAACACCCCTCCTCCTAATCTCAGCCTCTGCCCTGTGTCAGATAGTAGGGAATGGATCATCTTCCTCTGCCCGCGTTTCCTCTCCAAGCTAAGTAAAAAAGCTAGAGGGAGCATCCATCTCTGCAATGTTCTGAACCCGAGACCTGACCAACACGCCTTGGACTTTATTGTATTTATTTTGTATTTATTTTGTAACTTGAAGGATACAGTGAAATACAGTATATGTGTCAATTTAATCAATACAAGGAAACAAAGCTCTTCCCTTGAAAGCTCCTTTTCTTCCACTCTTTTATTTCTTAACTTGAGGGATATCATGAATCACAATAAATGCGGCAAAATCACTGCCAAAGTGATTTGTTGTTCTTAGTTGAAGTATGTCATGAACTGTATTGTAAGTGGCAAATTAATCCATCCACGGAAACAAATACCTCTTCATCCACCCCTTCAAACAGCTCAACAGTTATATTGCAACTATATCTTGAAAAAAAAAATGTTCTACTGTATAATGCAAGGGATGAGGAATATAAAAGCAAGGCAAAGACACAAAGTGTTTAAAAACACTCTAATTATGCTTAAAACAAAAAAATATGAGCTAAAAAAGAAATATCAGCTTCAGTCATGGTGGGACACTTCTTTTATTTTACTTTGGAAAATCTTTAGGCAATTGATCTATTATGATTTGGAACAAAACCTCACAAAACACATTTACATCACATTTGTCAGTTCCTTCAAGATAACAATCTTAATACGTGTCTTAAACTGCTTAATTAAAATACATTTTCTCTAATCCGGGTTTCATCCACTGCTCTCAGCCACAGCTCCGCTTGTCTCACCAGCATCTTCTATATTCTGGCTGTCACCTAGCAAAAAAGCAGCGGTTTACAGATTAATATAATGTCCATTTACAACTGAAATGCAGATTTTTAATGTTCAGCATTGCCTGTACACTCTAGACTAATTCCTGTGTTTTATGACAACTTTTAAGACAAATAGGAAAAAGGAATAAGAAAAAAAATAGAAATAAGAAAAATGTTACACTTCAAATTGTTAGGAATCCAGTTTGTGTGGGTTGTGTTTTTGTTTGTCTTTCCTCCACCACCAGGCGGCGCCTGGTTCTGGTTGGCCTCCTCACACACCTGCAGATGATTACCTCGTTAACGGAGGACTCTTAAGCTGCTGACTGCCACTACCTCGACGCCAGAGTGTTTGCCAGTTTTGGGTACTCTAGCCAAGCTAAGTTTTGCTGAGTCAAACTGAGTTTTTGTCTACCTGAGTTTTAACCTTGCTGTTTTTGTCTTTTCCTCTCAGCAGAAAGTCCCCCCTGGAAGGATTCTCTGAGCACCAAACTGAGCTGAGGATTCAAGTTTGTGGTTTGGATTAACTTTTCGTCCCAAGGATTGTTTTGGGCTTCTCTCTGAGCAGGGGTTTCATTTCCACTATAACCCGTTCAAGTACCGCAGGAAAACTAAGTGGCAGTCAGCTTCTCCGTTCACCAAGGAACAACTGCAATCTGGGTAAACCCTGTCCGCCCTCCAACGAACAAGACATTCACTGGTACAACCAACACCGACTGGATTCAATAAGAGACACCTTTTTCTGTAAACGTGAGTCTGCAACCTAAGTCCTCTTCTTCAAGTCAAAGACACTAATTTCCCACTGAGCCTGAACTGACCGCAGTATCTTCCCCTTCACTTTCCAGTTCCGGTTCGACAGTGTTCAGAGCAGCACTGGACTCATCTCATTCTCTCTCAATAAAACCTGTTAAACTTTTCCCCGGTCTCTCTGTTTGGTCTTCTGCATGTGGGTCAAATCGTTAGATAAATCATGACACAAATTAGTTTACCTAGTCTTGCATGCTATCGCTATGTCCAGAGATTATCTTCTACATATTTGGTGAGACAATAGTAAGCTTAGAAAAGGTAATTTCTTCTGACTCTTGACTTACCTGAAGCGTTAGTTTTTGCCTTCTTCACAATGAAGTCCCTTAAATCATGTTGTGTTTGTCAATTGGCTGTGATGCTGTTCAGAAGACCATCACCTGCTCCTCTGGTTACGCCTCTGAGGTTGAAAATGAAATAGCATGCGCCCTCTGGGCCCAGAACACAGCCTGTCAAATGTTGAAAGGGCAATATTATTGCCATTAATGTTAATATATAGTAGAAATGTACATATTCAGTGTTACAATGTCTGGGGATGGTATGGGGGAATGGTCATTTAAGAAGGGGGATGATTTTTAAGATTTTTTTTTTTTAAGAAGGGGGATGCCATCACCCCTCAACTTGACTACTTGATAATGTAATGACAACAAAGTTGAATTCTATTCTATTCTTACAAGTTAAACTAACAAATAATGCAAAATTGTATAAGATAAGTAGAATAAAAAAGAATGATAAAAAGTGGTCTCTGTCTTCCAGCCTAAAAGTCAATGTCCCAGTGTTTATGTAGTGAGTGAAAGTTGGTCAACACACGCCAACCACCTGCATCGGGAAAACACAGGGCAGTATATGCTTCCTGAGGAGACTGAGGTCGTTTAACAACTGCGACAAGCTGTTGGAGATGTTCTACCAGTCTGTGTTTGCCAGTGTCCTATTCTACACCATGGTGTGCTGGGGGAGCAGCACATTCAAGGACACCTCCAGACTAGAAAAACTGGTGAGGCGAGCCAGCCCTGTGATTGGCAAGAAGCTGGACACTAGGGACTGTGGCAGAGACAAGAACACTTAACAAACTGCTGGACATTATGAACATTGCCAGTCAACCTCTGCGTACTGTCTTCACCACTCAGAGGAGCCTGATAAGTGGTAGATTGCTGCAGTACAGGTGCAATAATCCAAGTCAACTACTGTGTAGTCTGTTCAATTTTCACTTATTTATATTGTCAGTATATTTCTGCAGTGCAGGTGCAAAATTCCTAGTCAACTACTGTATGGTGTTTCCTTTGCTCCACACTGTGCAGATAGATTTTATATCTAAAGGAAACATATTCTAGGAAAATACAACTTTTTATGCTTTTTTGTACTATATACACTCTTTATATATTGTTTGTTGTGTTTTTTTTTTTTTTTTTTAATCTTTAATGGCATCTTGATTTAACTCTTTGTACTCTATATAAGCTACTGGTATGAGAATTTTCCTGAAGGAGTAATCCCAAGAGCTAAATAAAGTTGAGTCTAAGTGTCTCAGGGGCCTGATTTCTGTATAGCAGTCCCTGTTTCTGTCTATGTGATGTGGTTCCTCCCTCCTCATCTTTTTTAGCAAGTGACTGTGGTTGGTTTCATTGTCACATCATCGATGCTTCTATGTGCTCTTCTGTGTTGTGTTTTTAGATGATGGTCATGCAATGTTCTTCAGTTTGTTAAAAACAGAAAGTCCTGATCGTTTAATCAAGATAGGTCTGACATGCCTGAGGGAACTCCTAGGTCTCAAAGCTTGGACAACACCAGCAGTGTTGGCATCAAAGCTTTGAATACAAGCATACAGATATGTTTAAACATGAGGTTTAGACAGAGCCAGCTTTGCAGGTGACACAGAGGGCTGCATGGGGTGCCATCCGCTGGACAGGGCTCATAATTGCATTTAAAAAATGTATGTATTATGAAACCATGGATGCCTTTCCTGCAAAGAAAGACGTGGGATCCATTTCATAAGGCAGGTTTACCGAACACTCTAAGTTGTCTAATCTTTAAAAAAGGAAACTGACTTTTCTGGTTCAGTTTCATCAACCTCTGTTTCAGTCTTCTAAGTAACCAGGTCGTTAGCAGGTTTTCTTCAGTTATTTCAGAGTGCCCACCTTACAACCAATCACGCTTTTTTATTTCCTGATCTAGTAAAAAAAAACAAAAAAAACAAAAAAAAACACACACATATATATATATATATATATATATATATATATATATATATATATATATATATATATATATATATAAGCATGATTGGCTGTATGGAGAGCAGAGACAGAGGGCACTTCAGTTAACTCAGAGTGCCATCTGTCTCCACTCTCCTTACAGCCAACAAAGCTTTTTTATTTTCTGATCTACAAAAAAGATAATAAAAAAAAAATAAAAGCTCATTTTAAAATGATATATATATATTATATATATATATGATATATATATATATATATCATATATATATATGATATATATATATATATAATATATATAATATAATAAAAAAAAAATAAAAGCTCATTTTAAAATGATATATATATATATATATTATATATATATATGATATATATATATATATATATGATATATATATTATTATAATATTATTATTATATTATATTATTATTATTATAATATAATAAAAAAAAATAAAAGCTCATTTTAAAATGATATATATATATATATATATATTATATATATATATGATATATATATATATATATATATATATATATATATATCATATATATATATATATATATATATATCATATATATATATATATATATATATATATATATATATATATATATATATATATATATATATATATATATATATATATATATATATATATTACTTATTTAACTGGATTGTTGACTTAAAAATTTTATGGAATTCTTTGTGTTCTTTTAATGCCATTTACAACAAGATCTTTTTGCCCATAACAAGATCATTGGCACCCCTCTCTGCAAGGTGACATCATCTCAGGTAACCAATAGAATCTGAACTGGTTTTATATTGCTTTGATCCAGTTGAACTCTCAGAGTTAGCAAAACATTTATCTTCATCTAAGCCTTCAACTTGTATGTTAGATTCAATTCAAAACAAGTTATTTTAAGATGTATTCCCTCCAATTTCCACCTCCATTTTTGATATGATTAATCTATCCTTGTTACAGAGATACATACCTCAAGATTTTTAGGTAGCTGTATTTAAACCTTTACTTAAGACACAATCTATTGACCAGAATTAATTGGTCAAATCTACCTATATTTATGTAGACCTATATCCATACGTCCTTGGTTATTTACAATTCTACAGAAAAACATTGCCAAACAAGTGTGTGACAACTTACACCATAATAAACGTTTTGAGTAAGTTCAGTCTGGTTTTAGAACTCATCATAGCACAAGTCACTAATGATATTCTCATGGCTTTGGCTATGGACCACTTCTCTGTACTATATATATGCTTCCAATTGGTAGAATTATCAGACAGCATGGGATTCATTTCTACAGTTATGCCGATAATTCTCAAGACATACAAATCTGGATGACTCTTAGCTTTCTGTTTCTGAATGTAGGTAAAAAAATAAATTGTCTTTGGACCAGAGTCTTTGAAAAAGAAGTTTATTAACCAGTCACTTTATTTGTATGGGATTAAACTGATTACAGATAAGGGAAAAAAAGGGTTATTTTGGATCAGGACCGGTCATTTAAATCCCATATCAAAGAGATTTCTATAATTTCCTTCTTTCATCTGTGGAATATTCCAAAAATTAGAATGATCCTGCCTAGGGGCAATGCTGACAAACTAGTCCATGCATTTTTTTACCTCAGGGCTGGCCTACTGTAATTCTATACTTTCAGAAGGTCCACAAACTGTAGATGAAAGCCTTACACTGATCAAAAGTCCAGCCAGAGTTCTTATGAATATTTTTAAAAAGATATTATATTTACTTCACTGGCTTACTATTAAATCCAGAATAGAAGTTAAAATCCTCCTTCTCATAAACAAAGCCTTAAATGTCCAAGCTCTTTCATATATCAGAGATCCGATTGTTCCTTATGTTCATAACAGAGCACTGTCTAACAGAGACACTGCTCTCAACCTGCAGGTTTAGTAGTGGTTCAAAGAATTTATAAAAGTAGAATAAGAGAGAAATTTTTTAGTAATCAGGCTCATCTCCTGTGGAAC
This sequence comes from Cyprinodon diabolis, assembly GCA_030533445.1. NCBI lineage: Eukaryota > Metazoa > Chordata > Actinopteri > Cyprinodontiformes > Cyprinodontidae > Cyprinodon > Cyprinodon diabolis. The sequence continues at coordinate 37,998,180 of CM060064.1, read as the reverse complement.
CAAGTACCAGTTTTAGTCCATGAGGAAGAACTATTCTTAAGACTAGGCTTAAAGCTTTCCTTTTTGACAAAGCTTATATCTAGAGTGGCTCAGGTCATCTTGAGATAGCTCTATGCTGCTATAAGTTTTGTAGCTTCATCTGATATGTTCCTATTTTGCTGTAGTGCCGTCCTAGAGAGAAATGTTGGCAATGTTGGAGCTTGGCCTGTTTTTCAGTGTAGTCCTTTTTCCTCTCCCTGTGTCTAACTTTAAGTTCTGTCTTTCATATTCTGACATGGGAGTTGGCTTGGAGCTGGTTCTTTCCTGACAGTTACCTTTCTGCTTTGTATTTGTATTTCTGCTTCTTTGTATGTCTGCTTCTCTCTCCTTGAACCCTAGTTGGCCTCGGCAGATGGTCGCTCACACTGAGCCTGCTTCTACTGGTGGTGTCTTCCTGTTAAAGGGAGTTTTCCTCTCCACTGTGGCTATATGCATGCTTGGTGTGAGGGACTGCTGTTCAGTCAATGATTCGATGCAATCAGCTTGTTTTCCTCACAAAATTTTTTTTGTGAATTGGCTTTACATGAAAAAAAAAAAATAATTGATTTGAAATTATTTGACTAGATATTTCCAGATTAGGGTTTACAAAACAACCTTGGGCTAGAAAACTCCATGTCAATTAGTTGTTCCACACTTTTATACCTATAAAACGCTATTCCCTGCATTTGACCATGGTAGAATTTATGTTGTCAGATTAAGAAAACAATAAAGCCAATTTATAGTTGCTAAACAGTGACATTAAAAACGTAAGACTTTTAAACTTTTGGGGATGTTTCTTTTTATTCTTTTTTATTTGCTAGAACATTGTACAAAGTAAGAAAAACACAGTATTTTAAAATTCATCCATCCATCATTTTCTCTCACTTAGTACTTGTCAGGGTCGTGGTGGGGCCATTGCCTAACTCTGGCAGTATACAGGCGAGAGGCAGGGTCACATCTTGGACAGGTTGCCAGTCTGTCGCAGGGCAACACAGAGACACACAAAGACACACAACCATGCACACTCACACCTAAGGACAATTCAGAGAAGCTAATTACCCTAACAGTTATGTTTTGAACTGTGGGAGGAAGCCAGAGTACCCGGAGAGAGAGAACCCAAACATGCATGGGGAGAACATGTCAACTCCATGCAGAAAGACCCCAGGCCAGGAATCGCAGCCAGAACCTTCTTGCTACAGGGCAACAGCATTACCCACTGTACCACAGGGCAGCCCGTGTTTTAAATTGGCCATGTATCACCAATGTTTACACGTTATAGCAAAATATATTTGGAAACAAAAATATATGTTTCACTTCAAACTTAATATCACGGGCTTGCCTCAGAAATTCAGGTATGAATAGATGAATCTAACTGACTAAACAAAACCAAGCTTCAGACAGATTTTTGACATACACGTCAACATACTGCAGATACATGCTCAAAAAAAAAATACATGTCCCCCACCAAAACTGATATACAAATCACTTTTTTAGAACCAATTACCAACTGTCATCCTCTAAAGTAATTTAAGGTAATTTATGCATACCTGAGAAAACCTAAAAATATTTGTATGACTATGCAGACAAAAAGGATTTATTCTGGATGTATATTTCAGAACAACAGTAAGATCAGTGCCAGCGAGACTGCGAGGAATCGAGATGCCACCATACCAGGACAGAATCCAGAAATACTAGAAGAGAAGAAAATACACATTCAGAATGTGCACCAGTTTAGTCATCAGTAGTCAACTTCATTAGTTTAGTGATAAAGTTATACATATAATTAGATCACTAAATGAGGAATAGAATACAGTTCTGAAGTTGAGTTACTCATTTGTTTCATTATGGCATGTGTGTGTTCAGTTTTTAGTCTCAGGTACCATTTTGCATATAGACCAAAAAGTGCAGCTTGGGTTTATACAACTAAACCACCTGCTCTGCAGAAAAGGACTCACCCTTTCTCACACAATATGATACCATGTCAAAAGTTAATAACAATTATGCCTGTAGTTTAGATTCTGCTGACAAAATTCCGCAGCTAGCTGCCTTGAAAATGAAAAGACACTTATCTGGCAAGAATTTGCTCATTTCAAACTATTTGAGTAGACAGAAAAGATCATTTAAAGGGGCATATGAGATAAGATTATTGGATGTCAATAGCAGCTTTCAATGTTTGAACATTTAAACTGTCATCATAAATGTGAGTGAAATGTAATTTTTAAAATTCTCAGTAAGAGTAGATCTATTTTAGTTTGAATATAATATATAAACCAAGTATCTCTGAGAAAGAACAGGTATGGTACTTCATCATTAAGGCTTCATGAAAAAAAACAGTAGAATCAATACTTTTACTACTGTGCTTAATGACATACTTTGTCTTGATAAAAAAGTTGTGCTGTGCTTCGCTTTTTATTGACCTGTCAATAGCTTTTGAGACTGTGGACCATGCTGTTTCAAAGCATAGGTTTGGATTATCAGACGGTGCTGTCTCCTGCTTGACAAACTATCTGAGTGAAAGAACTAAAGGCTGGTTTATGCTCAGAAACCAGGTTGTCTACCTCTGTGTCGCAGTGAAAGCAAATGTACCCCCGTCCTTCCGCAGACACTGGTGCACCTTTTCAAAATTGTAGTTGACTGAAGACCGTGCCGCAGACAGGGGGCATCTGATTGGTCAAATCTACATCTGCTGTACACTATCCGTTTTTCCCTGTTTGGTACCTTACCGGCTTGTTTTGTTTGTATTAACTGCGATTATGGAAAAGAACTCGTGAAGATGGACGCTGGGACCCTTTTCGCACCAGAATCCCCACTCTTTTTCGCCCTCATGTCCCTCTGTTGTCACACAAACTTGCCCCTTGCAATTTTCCACTTCCTTGCCGTATCTAGACCCACACCTAGTTCGTGATTGTCCCTCTTGCGTTGTGGCTTGGAATAACGTAGCGCAGACAACGCTTCAATATTGGGCCTAAATCAAAAAAATCTGTGACAAACCACTGCGACTCACCGCCGTGGGAGTATAACTAGCCCTTTAGTGCATTAAATGTTATGTTCTGTGTTCAGAAGTTAAAAATTTCTAAAAGGAGGTACCACAGGGCTGAACATTGGGTCCCTTGTTGTTCATTTTGTATATTAAGTTACTTTGCGAAAATGTGTCAGATGCTAATTTGCATATTTATGCTGATAACACAGTAATTTACCGTTTTGGATTAACACCTCCTAAACACTTCAACACTATACATCAGCACAAGTATGGTAGAAGCAGTGAACAGCAAAGAATGTGTAAAGCTGTAAATTGCAGAAAATATTTTGCTTTACAGAGAATTGCAATTTTTTCTGAACATCTTTGATGTGAGACTGGCAGCAGACCTTGTAGACAATTATCAAAAATTAGAGTTTCATTTAATTTACTCTCTCAACCTCTACCCGTATTTTCAGACTTTCACATCTATGTTTCCTTTATCATTTCCAAATGTTTTTTTTCCACGTTTAAAGACAACTTTTTTTCATCAAACCAGTATTTCTAGCTTATTAATCTTTGCAGTGAAATCCTCGAGGATCTGTTGTAAGCTCTCAACTGTACAGAACATATTTGGATCATCTGCAAACAAAACCAACTTGGATACTTGTGAAACTTTATATATGTCATGTATGTAGAGAATTAACAGTATAAGTCCAAATACTAAACCCTGGAAGAAACCCACACGCATTATCCAAACATTACTGTAAATGAAACCCATACACCATAATGCTCTTATTTCGTGATTAATATATTATAATTAATTATGTGAAATACATACAGCTTTTTATTTTTGGCACTGATTACTTCCTCTATAAGTTACAGAGTCACCATAGCAGTGAATATCGGTGACCTAAATCCATACTGACTTTTATAAAGTAGTTTGTGTTTCTCAATTAACTTCTTTTTTATTGAGCAGTATTTACATTTTTTTAAAAGTCAGAACAGTTAAGTTAGCTTTATCTTTGTTTTTATCTCTTGGAGTATTAAGTCCTATTTTTGAATAAGTATAGAATTTCCAAATGCATTTATTGACTTCTCTCTTCTCATTCTTTTGTAATTTTGTTTGCTATCCTTAGCAGCTTTCCTGTAATAGTTGTCATAAACTACAAACACAGGTAGAAAGTTTGGTGCTGTTATCAATAAATAATCCCTTTATTGTGTTGTTATCTATAAGGTATGCAAATATATTATTTATTAATGTGGAAAAAATGTGTAGTTCTTCCATGGAAAAATAAAGAACTGAAAGAAGACAAGGAAGGGCAGGAGAGACTGGAACATCATTTAAAGGCAATACCTGTTCTGTAGACACATAGATACATGACATATGTTTGAATTTAAATCCCTTACATATCATTGAGTATTACATTTTAATTGAATCAGGACTAGTTTTATGTTATCCTAAGCTAGTTGCAATGATAAAAAAAACGCTCTACATGTTAAAGTATTGAGATTCCCGACCCTCAGAAATTACAGACTCTTGAGATATAATAACTTCTTTTAAAGCATTTTCTGGGAATGTAAACTCATCTGACAACAGTAAGAATTCATTTCACAATTTATTTTACCGTGGTAGGCATGGACCTCCTTCCAGATTTGAGGTAGGATTTGTTGTGTTTATTGGTCTTAACTGAGGACATGGCAGAGTAGTTCCATTGATCAGTGGGGTGAGATCTGTCAATACACAAAATGCCATTAAGGAAAACAAATACAATGTCTCTTGAATAATTAAGTGTTTTAACCTAATCCTATTTTCCCTATACTCCTTCTTGTGGATGACAAAAAGAGTCCAGAGAAACAAAAAAGACAATGTCCCATTTCTGAGTTAAAATATTGCGAGGCAAGTCTACTTCAAATTGCTGCTTGTTAAATAAAAAGAAACACATGAGACACACAGAGAATAGCATGTTGCAGTGGCTAGGGCAAAATTAAATACTTAATGAATAGAAATAATTAAAGTGACTAAAACAATACGTAATTTGATGAAAAGGAGGAAAAGGTGTATTTACTATTTGTGTTTAATCAGATATTATGACAGGAAGAGCTTTCTTAAGTAAAGCTCTGGATACAATATCAAGATAGCAGCAAGAAGAGATTAGTTGGTGCATATTTCCTCAAACTTTTTTTTAACTTTATTTGGTTTAATTGGGATTGTCGCGGTCTTGATTCTTTTAGGTTTACTTTGCTCCAAGTTTTCTAGTTTTATTGGTTTAATTCCTATTTTGTTGTATTTTCTGAATATATATTTTAGTTCTAAAGTTTTTATTTGTTTCCATCTGTTTCCCTCTTGTGTAAACTCTCCTTTTCCCTAGCTCCTTCCTTTGCTGCTCTATTCACACCTGCTCCCAATCTGCTCGTTAGTCCTCTCTTTGTTCAGTCTCCCATAAATACACTCCTCGTGCAGTTCCTCAGTGCTGGTTCCTTATCTTACTTCACCTTACCTCGTCTCACCTCATCTTACCCTGGCTCTTCGTGACTGTTTTCCCCTGATGTCATGATGTCCATGGTTCTGGTTTGTTTTACATTTTAAATTTGGATTTTTGGATTCCTGCCTCTGTTTCCTGTGTTTATTCAATAAAGAAATGCAAGAACTCACCCCTGCCTTTCAGCCTTTGCATTCGGGTCCACTAACCGCAACCAAATCATGATATTTTGTCATAATCATTTCTCCTTGTAACAACTAGTCAAAGATGTTCTTTGTAATGGCTTATGAGAATCTATATAACACCAGTTAGGCTTCATCATACGTCCAGTGATATTCCAGATACCTGCACTAAATGTTTATCTCAAAAAGGAACTCTTCTCCATTGTTTATGAGAATGTCCTAAAGTCCAGATGTTTTGGATGGATTTTGTTATCTATCTGAATTGCTTAAAGTAAAAGTCCCATTAGAGGTTAAAATCTGTGTTCTAGGAATATATCCAATAGAATTTAAACAATCACAGAAGACAACTTCATTGATAGAATACAGACCTCTTTAAGCCATAAGATATATTGCACTATGCTGGAGGAGCATGGAAGACCCCTACATGGGACTCTGGAGGAAACAAGTTGCAAGCTCACTCGGACTGGAAAAACTTACATTGCAAAGGGGGCATATATGAGGATTATAGAGACTGAAAGTGGAACTTATTAATGGGAGTTTTGACTACAGTTTTTATTCATACATTGCCTCTTTTTTCCCTTTTTTTAAGTCTCTGCCTTAATCTAAAGGTTTTGTATATTTTTGGAACTAGACAAATGCAGGTTTAAATGGTGAATGAATGAATCTAAGTGTGTATAAGTACATGTTAAAAGGTTAAGTTTGTTGTCTGTAAGTTTTGCTGTATCAAAAAAGAGAAAATTCAATAAAATATATTCAAATAAAAAAGAGATGTTTGTGTAAAAACATTAAATAAAATACCAGAGAATATGAAGTTTTCCTAAAGAATGTTAAACTTTTTTTTATATATATATATATATATATATATATATATATATATATATAAGACATAAGTTATTGCAATATTACAAATTGACTTTGAAACATTTAACTGACCTTCAAAATTAAACATAAAAATGGCACTACCCCCCTTGAGGAACTCTCTGGATCGCAGTTCTTCCAAGGTTGCAAATTGTGGGTAACCCCAGAGTGGTCCACCATAAAAATAATCATCATATTCATCGTGAATCAAAGTTCCACTGTCCCTGGGATTGTTCCAGACAAGTACACCTGTTTATAGAGACAAACACTGAGAATCTTTTTTTCATCCCTAGACATATTCTTTCAAATGTCAGTTCTCTGTGGAAATATTAGTTGTAGACTTACCACTACTTGTCACTTGAGTTTCAACTGAAACAAAAGCATTTTGCTTGGACATTTGCAGTTTCTTGTTCGGGGTTTGATCTAACAGCTGGAAAACCATTTGTCTTTGCAGACAAGGCCACTGCAGTTCATTGTCAAAATCACCAGACAAGAGCTGCACAAACATTCCAACAGATGTTTTGTCAAGTCTAACAGCAATACGGTACGCATAGCCATCTTTTGAATATTGTCGTGGACTGAATATTCTGGTTCCACTGTCGCTTGTGTTTAAAAGATTCTCTAAGTCATCAATCTGCAGGACAACATGTGGACACTCTGTCTCTGAGAGATTAATGTCATCAATTGAGAAGCCTCCTGTAGAGTTTCCTGCTCCTTTCCGAACCTCAAACACCACCTGGAAGTTCTTGGTGGCATTCAATGAAACATGGTGGATCTTCCAGTGAGATGTAGGTGGACCTGCAGTAAGATTTTCAAAAATTAACTACATTACACAATTTATACATCAAAACTAACAAAAGTGAAAATGAATGATGTCCAGAACAAAAATGGGAGACAAAGAAATTATTAAACAATTAGTTACATTTTTTTAACATAGCTACCCATTACCGGTAATCTGGCTCACAAGGCGGAGAGTTCCATTGGTATCCTGTTAATTTTGGAATTCTCTGATCCAGACATTAAGTTCATCTGATTCATTTCCACTGTGGAAATAGTAGAACTGCAAGCATTGAACATTACATCCTCTGTTAGGCTTCACTTCTTCAGTTTCCAGCCGTGCTGAATTGCCCTCTTGACCTGTTGCCGTGCTCCCATGTATAAAGTATCCCGTTTGTTGACCTGAAAGGACATCAAAAAATTTTTTTTTTCTGGTGGATTCTAACCTTGATGTCTTTTTGAGCCTTTGCACAATGTATTAAAGTAGAAAATATATTTTATAATCTTAAATTAAATATGTGTGACCTCTTTTGATATGTTTATGGCATGTCCTTATTGGAAGTGAAGTGAAAAAAATTGTTTCACATAGAGCAAAACCATTAGGACAAACATTTTTTTCTGACATGAGCAGTGTTTTGATTATTATTTTTTCTTTTTTTTTCTTTTTTACACTTTTCTTGTTTTAACATATAGACATGCAAGGGTTCTTTGAAAGGAACCTTTTACATTTACATTTAAACCAATGAAATCATCCATGAAAACTATGAAACACATTTTGCAGGCACCGATGAATAACTCAAAATTCACAAGTCATTAAAATGTATTTATCATTACGATAATAGAATTTAAAGTGAAAAAAATAAATAAATTAACCATTATCTCCACTTCCACTTGATAGACTGGTATGGTCAGAGCTTGGACCCCCAGTGGTTCGTGTGACGACTTCCCAGTCACTTCCATTTTGTGAACAGCGACTCATCTGGCACATAGTTCCATTGGAAAAGCCACAGTAAAAAATAAAGGAAATAGTTGCATCTGGAAAAGAAAATGATTATTTATTGTAATGTAAGGTCCGTAATTTTACTTAATATCATTTTATGTAATTCTGAAAATTATAGTGTTACGTTAGTTAGGAATAAATATAAAAATGTTGATGCAAAAGTGGAGCTCTTCAAATTGGACTTGGTAAAAATGTGAAGAGCATCAAAAAAGTTTTTTTTTTTTTTATGGGGGTTAAGAATGGTCTAATGTGATCACATTTCCTTTAAAAGGTTAAGTTTTAAATCTATAACAAACATTTTTGCAATAAAAAATGTTTGAAAAGAGGGAGGAACAAGCATGTTCTCCAAGGTATAAAAAAATTGATTATTTTTTTAATGATTTTAAAAATATTCTTTAAAAATTTTACACTGATTTTTTTAAATAACAATTTCCTTTGGAGAATAACAGAATGTGAAAACACCAATTTTGGTCTTTCCTTTGTTTAGACCAAATGGTGGATTTGAACCAAATAAAACATCTTGAGAATGTTTTGCTAATTATATCTGTAAGCACTTACTGCAGTTGTAGAGGAGGTTCAGTTCTTCTACATCACTAGGACTCATTTCAAGCCTTTGACCAATAACATCTTGGAATCTAGGGTCCAACGTGATGATTGTTGTCCCATTCCCATTGCTAAAAGCATTCTTGCTATAGTGCATCACGGACATGTAGTCATATGGGACTCCATGGGTGGTGGATTGATCACTGATGACCTTTCTAAAATTATGCTCTTTACCTGTGTGATATAAAAAAAATACTACACTTAAAATTATTGCATCGTTTCTCTTAACATAAAAAAAAAAGAATTGATAGGAAAGTTTTCAAACCCAAACTTATTTATAATTGATTGAGACTGAACATCATTGGCTATATTCAGTTGTTTTAATACCAGACACATTCTGATTAAAAGATAGCGGTACTCGAGTTTCGGGGGGGATGGCATCCCCAATTCTTTAAAATCATCCCCCTTTTTAAATGACCACCCCCCCATACCATCCCCTGTGACATTTTATCACTGAATGTGTACATTTCTATTGTCTGTTAATATTACGGTGGCCCAGAGGGCACATGCTATTTCAATTTCAACCTCAATGTCGCAACCAGCGGAGCAGGTGACGCTGTTCTGAACAGCATCACGGCCAAGCCGCAGAGACAATGCGATTTGAGGGAATAGGAAAATAAGGAGGGGAGGGAATCTTCTGCAGGTTCCAGGTAGAGAATGACACGGGAGTGGATTTTCAATCCTGTCCCGTCCCAGTCCCAGAGAAAAAAATCCTGTCCCGTCCCACTCCTGGTGAAATTACTCCCACTCCCATCCCGCTCCCATTCAGAATGACTCCCGCTCCTGCACCACTCCGATTCTTGTTGTCTTCAATAAGATTTCTGCCAATACATTGAATCTGAATTTCTATGAAGGGTCAGTTAAGTTCCTGTTTCTAACTGTAGTAACTGTTTTGAGTGCGGGTGAAAAACTCAGAGCGGAAGCACTGTTGGTTTTTGGGTTGTGTAGTTTTTTTGACTCGCGTTATAGTGTAGGCTTCAAGGAAAAAAACTACAAAATGGCGGCACCAGTACTGGATTTTTTTTCTTTCCATTTTATTTATTTTTTTGGCATCGATCCTCGTGTTTTTTAGTTACTATTGGTTTGCTCCCGCTCCCGTCTGCTCCTGTTAATGTTTAAACCTGTACCGTCCCAATCACGTGATCGTTACTAATACTGACTCCCATCCCACGGGAATCCCACGGGAATCCCGTGACCCCTTGGGATTCCCGAAAAAATGTCAGTCTCTAATTCCAGGTTCTAAGTTGCTGAGATTGCCCCCCCCCTGCTTAGTTTGAGAAATAATAAGTTTACAATTATGCAAGTTTCTCCACATAATCATACATGTTCTCTGTGATTTTGGCAGGAATTTCATAAGTCTGGGACAATAAATGTGAAAATGCGGAGGAGAGGGAATCTGGCAGGTTCCAGGTTCTAAGTTTAACAAATAAAGTGTCAGAAATGATCTAGAATGATTTTAATAGCAAAATCGGGAATTGGCATCCACTGAGCAGAGAATTTATGAATTCCACACTGATTGTACAGTACAAGTAAAATCCTATTAATTCAAATTTATCTGTCCACCAAAACTATCAATTTTAGGACATCCATGTGTAAGGAATATGAAAACATTAACAATATGTTTCAACTGTCCCTTTTCGTTCATATTTCAATCAGTTTTCTCATCAATGGGCATGAATTTGGGGCGATGCATGCTCCAGCGACAAGAGAGGTAATTCTCAGCAGGCAGGTAATTCTCGGCACAAACGACACCCTGAGGAGAGAATCGAAGGTTTTAAAAATGCATTTTAATTAAGCAATTTAAGAAACGTGTTAAGATTAATATCATGAAGGAACTGCCAAATGTGATGTCAATGTCTGGCCAGTGGTCATAAACGAATTGAATGTTGACATCTGACTGCAAGGTCCCTCGTGTGAGTTGCAGAAGGCCTGTTGTCAGATCAATGGTAAATATAGTTTGACGCATGGGCGTAGGTTTGCATAGGGACCATAGGGACATGTCCCTACCAAAATTTTGAACCAACCTAATTGTCCCTACCAATAATTTCATGTGAGCTACATGTTCATAATTTAAAATTATGATTATTTTTTGCTGTAGCAGTCGCTTCTTTTCCTCTCGCAGCTGCCTGCCTGGTAGCTGCTGCTGCAGCTCCGTCTGAGCGCCTGCCTGTCTCTCCTGTCCCTTTAATGTAGCAGCGCACGTCACTGTACTTCGCTGTTTAACTCCACTCTCATTGGTTGTTCTTCCTTAAGTTCCGCTTTCTCTGTTTCTGATTGTATATTTTCTAGTCCATGTGCGCTTGGAGCACAAAATTAAAAATGTATTCATGCTAGAATACCGCGGCTACTACAATTAATATTAGGCTACGAAACTAGTCCCTATGAAAAAACTGAACATCATGTACGCTAAAAAACAAAAACCTTTATTTACTTTTATAAAACTAAATAGTCTGAGTCAGCCAGGAGTTCTGAAGACTGCTGGAAAAATGGACAAATAAAGGCTGTAAGCTATCAACATTTCTGATTCTTAGCCACAGCTGACTGAAAAAGAAAATCTGAGGGTTTCCTTTTTCCGATATTCTGATATTTAGTTGCTTTTACTGTATTCATTTTTTGATGACTCTTTGAGGAAGTTCAGGTATAATTATTAACAGGGGTTATGGTGCTTTTTTAGAGTATAACAACAAGAGATGGCACCTAAACATCTGCTATTTTTTTAAGAAGCATAATTAGGGTTCCACATAATAATAGTTTGATTTTATTGATTATTTCTACTCCTAGAAATACGATAAAGACAAGAACAAACAGAGGAACACTATTAACATTGATTTTATCTTACATAGATTTCCACACAGTGTGTAAGTAAATTAGTGCAAACGTTAATATCTGGTAAATAATGCTTGAATCTGGCTGTGTATTTTGGATATTATTACATTAGAGATACGATAGTGTTATATTGTCTTTTATAATACTTAAATGGGATTTTATATTTGAATAAATTTAGGCTCATTCTTAGTTTTGTGCGTTGTAGATAAGAAAATAGACATAAAGAGCTATTTTAACAGTCAGTCAGTAAGTAACATAGGATGATATAAAACATTGTTTCATTTAATCCTTTTATATTCAAAACATACTTTTATACATTATATAATTATAGGAAACACAGATATCCAGTAATAATAATGCAGGACAGCTTGTAGGTGAAGCAGCTGGCCCTTCAGTGCTTCAGGTGACGTCTAAATGATTTTAATTACAAAATAAGGACCAAGTTTTTTATTTATATACATTATAAATATCAATTTGTATTTAATATGGCTGGATTTAGGGAACTCAAACAATGAGCAGTGATGTTGCAGCACAGGTAAAGAGAGAAGTGTCCGAACCATCAGGGCTTCAGGTGAGGAATTGCAATCTGTGATCTCTTTTGGAGCTCACAAATGATGCCACATGGATTTTAATATAGTTTGCCTGATTAACATGTTTGTTTGGTTGGATTAGTCTGTCGTTAGTTTTTTCAATGAATCGATTAATTGGATAGCCAAAGGTTCTTTAAAGAAGATTATTAATGACATTAAATCAGGTGAAACTAAAATATTTGTTCTTGAGGAGTTTGGGATGGAGAATATTGACAGACAAAAACGTTTTTATTTATCCTATATGCAAAATATTTATACATTGTTTTTTTTTTTACAATTTTGGTATAATTACTGATCTAAGTGGGTTGCTCTGCTGGGGAAAGGCACATTTTATATTTATATTATGTTTTAGAGTCTCTATACTCCAGTTAATGATGGATCACCTACTAAATTAGTTGACGAATATTGAAATAATCAATTAATACGATTCATTTTTTCAGCCCCAGATAAAATACATGAAATGGGCTACACAGAGTAACTACAGCCCAGATGTTCAACTTTCATAGTGAAGTTAATATTTTAATGAATGTATTATTTTGCTTGATACAGAGAGAGCATAGTAGATAAAAATATAAGAGCGTTTACCTCTGCACAATTCTATATCTTCAAAAGAAAATACTGTGTTTACCTTCTGTCTTAGTCATTCAAATGAAACCATTTTCAAAGTGGAAAACAGTCCTAATTCCACATTCATCAAAGCCGGTGATACTTCAAACATCGATAAACAGCATCTAGGGAGTGTAGTGCTTATAAAATTTATATCAATGTAGCAAAATGCTGCTTTTCTCATTAAACAATGAATTCCTCTTATCAGTACGGATGCTCACGTCAAGCATAAAAAAGGGCATGCATATTGCATAGCACCAATGACACCAGACCAATAGTGTCCCTACCAAAGTTCAAATCAAACCTACGCCAAGTAGAAGTCATTCATTACCAGCATGTATACTGATTTTCTGATAAACAGTCTATTTTATCAAATAAATACTCTAATGAATATTGGAAATGTGAGTAAATTTATTAGATTTTATATAGCCTTATTTCATTTTCAGGCTAATTCTAATATATATGAATTTGTAAGCAGTTTTTTTCTTTTTTTTTTATTTTGAAAATAATTTATGCTGTTTGTATTCAATTGATTGAATTTGAATTGAAAAATACTTGACTTGAAAGGATTCAGATATTAATTTGCAATATTTTGTGAGGTTTTGTTCCAAATCTTAATTGATTCATTGCCAAAAGAATTTCCAAAGTAAAATCAAAGAAGGTCCCTACCATGACTATGAAGCTGATCCCGGTGGGAAATTTGTCCTCTGCATTTGTCCCTAACTATGTAGGAGCATTGATAGCCATGCCAGTCCAGGGACTGACTGCAGTTATACTATAAGGTGCCTTGGTCAAGGTCAATGACCAGTGTACCTGACAAGTAACAACCATACCATGCATATTGCTTTAGGTTAATAGACTATATTAATACGGCTATAGTATGTATACTACCAAAGAAAAAATTTATTACACCATCCCCTTCTTTTTTTATATCTCGACTACTGAAATACAATATATATCTAAGTGAAATATAGAGCATACAAAAGAAGTACGATGCTTATTTACAATTTTCCAAACTGGTTTTAAACTTCAGTAAATTTCTGCATGTATTATTTATAGCTTATTTTGGCAATAAAAAGTATTGGAGATACAAAAGAGCACATACGTATCTAAATAGTATACAGGGCTGTAAAGAAGTATCTACTGGTTTATGGATTGCTTCAGTCTTTTACCATGCTACTTGGGCCTACAAACTAATTTAGATTTATATGCACATGTATGAAATTAAATTATTAATCTAGGCTGTTGCAAGGCTGATTGGGCTTGTTTAGTACTAGTGAGTAGTTTAGAATAGAGGCCAGACTCCTTTAGACTAAAGGTTTATTCAGCATTTCACTTTTTTCTTCAACTTGTTTTGATTAACCGCTTGATGCCTGAGTTTATATGCATGCATATATAACAAATTTAAGAAAAAAAAGCTGCGTGTTTTTGCCTTTAAGTAATTACCTAATTTATTTTTATTAACTTTAGATTAAACCTTAACTTTCACTAAGAGATGCTGTCAAGCCAAATAAGGAGTCCTATGGAGCCGTGTTATCGTATTGGAATCTTGGGGGAGTAAGTAGATATTGTGAGGTCAAGTGTACATTTCTAAAGACAAAAGCTCAGGCTTGGAGGAGTTTGAAGCAATCATGGTCGGCCTCAAAGCATTTCTGGAAAGCCCTCTGGTGCCTCCAGAGGGGAATCAGTGCTTTGCTCGTTCACCTTTTAGTGGAAGGTTGGAGCTCTTGAGCTTGAATGAGGACATTGTCAGACAGCAGGAGGAATACTTCAAGGTGTTCAAATAAACTCCACAGTCTCAAGGCTTCAGGGGTCGTTGAGATCTACCCTGATAACCTTAGAACCCTGGATTTTCTCGGGCTGTCATGGCAGACACACCACTTCAATATTACAATTGAGAAAATGTATGTATGCTAAGATAAAAAAGCATCCATAACTCAGAACAAAACCTTGATTAAAAAATATAAATATAAAAATATATATAATAAAATATGTTCTACCTGTTATAATATTGGCAGGTACGATCTGCACATAATCATCTCTGTCATATCTTGACTGTTCATGGTAGAATCCAAGAGCGTGGAGAATCTCATGCTCAACGATGGCAAGAGAGTCACAGCGTGAACCAATAGAGAGGTCCTGTCCATTGGCAAGTTGTCTACCAATATATGAGAAACACCTACAATAGAAAAAAGCACCAGAGATTTGTTTATCAAAACCTTGAGATAAGTAACCAATGAAAGTCATTAAAGTTGAGAATATAACATTATTACTGAATACAAAACACATTTCAAATCATATCACTCTTTTTTTCCCCTGAATTCTGTGAGTCAATAAAATCTTTAAATAGCTTTTTAAGTTCAGTTCAACTCAGGGAAATTAAATAAATTGTATACCAGATCCTAAGATGTCATAGTTAAATATGTCAAAATACTAGGGGTGTAATGATTAATCAGTTAATTGATAATTCCTTAGGAAAATTGTTAATAAAAATGACATGAAGTACTCTAAGATCGTTTTAAATATATAAATAAATATTAGGAATTAACACACTGAAGCATGGTGGTTTTGTTTTCCTTAGGTGGTTTTTATGTAAGCACTTTTAATGAAAAAGATGTTTAACATGATTGGATTAAGTCCGTCTGTCTGTGATTTCATGACAATGGGTGACTGACTTCAAAACAGCTTGGAATGTGGAGAAGTCACAGAGCAGGAGTTTACTAACAATAATTAATCAGCCACCATACCCGCTGGCAACATTCCTTTGCAGCAGCATCACGGTAAGTCAGCTTCTGTAGAGCTAATGGTAAGATCTACAGAAGCCTCACCAGCATTTTCAGAAACTGCAAAATCTCATTTTGGGCAAAAAACAACATGACCAGTTTATATGCAAAGAACCATGGCCAGATCATGTGGATCACTTGATATTTTTGAAGAAAAAAAAAATCTGTAGTCACTTCCTAGTATTTCATTATGAGTGCTCTGTTGTTTCATTTTTACAATGACAGTAACAGCAGGCATGTCAATTTCATATGTCTTTTTACATTAATGTCTTTATTAGAGCCATATTTTGGAGTTTTTGTGCTTATTTTCCTGTTTGCTGTAATACCCAAAGTTGACGGTGGGTGGCTTCATCTTTTTTAAATGGAGTCACAAGGAGTCGCTCAGCAGGTGTGCTGATTGCGGCAGAAAAAAACAGTTTTTAGACCATCGTCGTTGTTTGTTTTTAGGTTTTTGTTAATGCGTTGCAGCAAATGTAAAATCCTTTATTTGTAAGCCAGTGGGAAACGTTATAATTGCAAACCTATAAGGAGAGCTCTACATATCACACCTATAAGATGGACAGAGAAGAGTGCCAGCTTCCGTTAGCTTTTTGGCTCACGACAGTAAGAGCTTCTACTGAAAGATGGGGCTTTGTTGGCTCTTTATTTCAGCTCTGCAGGAGCTTTAATGTGTCACATAAATGTCAAAATGTGTAAATTTGAGACATTTATTTACTATCATGCCTTGCACGATGGCAAACAAATGCATGTGTATGTGCTGTATTAAAAAATCCACAGAAAAGCCACACGTTCATATAACCGCATGGTTCAGAAAATACTCTGTCCAGTATGCAGGTATTTATTTCACAGTCACATTGGTTACATTTGGGCTAAAGATTTACTCAACTGACTTTAAGTCACTGAATCGCACCGGATCGTTCTAAAAGAACCAAAATCGTTCATGAATTGAATTGGAAACCATTAATCATGATATGGAATGAATCATTATTTAATTAATTGTTTTACCCCTACAAAATACCTATATTTAATCGGAATTTTGTTTTCATTGTAAAAGACAAAAACAGAGAACTTACCCATCTAACTTTTGGATATTGATGTAATAGTCCTCAGAATCCTTGGGTTTGAAATCAATGCATGACTTCAATCTGAATTGGTCAAAGGCTCTCATGATCAATCCTTTGGCATTCAACTCTTTCATTGTAAAATCAATTTCAAAGCAGTGCAACAAAGAACATGACATAGAATTACTCTGCAGCCTTAAAGTTAAATCATAAAATAATTCATAGGGGACATTTTTAAACAAATATATATTATATTAGATTAATTACTGGTGTATCATACATGACATTAAAGCCTTTTTTTTACTTTGATAAACACCACATTTTCAGCAGTGAGCATTTAATATACAGAACCTTGTTGGAACAATAAATGCCACAGCCTATAATTACAGGTTAAAGAAATTCGATTTTTATTCTATATTAAAAAATAAATAAATACCCAGGCCTTTATCCAAGACATAGGGGATTGGCGATGTCCAGAGATTATTTCCAGGTAGAATGCTGCTTCTTTGAATGTTAGGAGGCTAACAAAAATGTGCATGAAGCAAAACAGCATAAGACAAAACATTCATATGTTTGTTTTAAGATTAGCAGCTTGATTATATGCTTGTAGAACTAAACCTACCTCACGAATATCATCAAGTGTTAAATCTAAAATTAGAGCAATAAATTGTTGGTTTTAATAGAGAAATCACTTCACCAAAGGTCAGTCTAACAGAGAAATCACTTAATCAAAGCTGAATTTCAAAGAACAAAGGAATGTATCTTTACCCTCTTCAATAGTGTTGTTTTCACCAACATCTACAAAGACACATCAACCATAAATATAATTGGCAACCATTTAATAAATGTGTCAATAAAATATATATATATATATATATACATAGAAATAAAAGAAAGTAAAAGAAAGAAGAAAGAAACTTACCAACTATCTCTACCTCTGCCTGGAATGAAAGGTTTGAAAAAAATGAAACATAAGAACATACAACTATATTTAAAAGAAATATTATATACATATATATATATATATATATATATATATATATATATATATATATATATATATATATGTATATATATATATATATATATATACGTATATATATATATATATATATATATATATATATATATATATATATATACGTATATATATATATATATATATATATATATATATAAATGTTATTGGCATAATACTTTAAAATATAAACCCCATACACATACTTACAGAAGGAAGGGAAAGTGCTGATGAAAATGCCAAGTTCACCACAAGACAAAAGTAACCTAGTAGTCTCATGGTTGTACCTGGAATACATATTAGAAAACACACTATCAAAAACTATAAATTAATTTAGACATCAAAAATAGTTTTTCAGTTTTATATCAGTGCACTCATATTTAAAGTCTTTAGTTTTCTACCTGTATCAGAAAAGTCAGCCGGTGGAGTCGTCGTCCTCTTCCTGACTAAGACCTGAGGAGTGTTTTAAATTCCTACTAGAGCACAAATAAATAGGCTAGACATTGTCTGCAAGCTGGTTTGAGGTATGTCAGATGTGAAACCAGATGCTTAGTTGCAGGAATGAAAATGTAAGGTTTGTCTCGTGTTCATTTTTCTTTTACTTAATATACTTTACTGTTAAATATGAGCAGTAGTGGTTACTAATTTGTAGAGCTCATCTGTACTCGCTTTGCAGTGAATAGCAGCCCATTCAAACTAACTTCAAAAATAAATTATAATCACAAACAACAGAATAAACTAATGTCATTCACATCTATTGTTAATATATTATTTAGCATGTTTACATGGACAACATCTTAAAGATAAACCAGACATTGGCAACCTAATAATGCCTACTAACAGTTTTAGCTTTAGATTACATGGAGAGATATTATCAATAACTACAAAAACATTAGCATATCCTGGAAATATATGACCAGAACGATTGGGAATTAGGAGAACCATATTTTGATGATCCACCCAGAAATAAAAGATCGTCCTCTATACCTTTAAGGCGGTAAGAAACTAATGTAATGGTAGGACATAGGGAAAAACATAATGATGAAAAGAACATTAAATGAAAACAACAACATCTCAGGAACACCAAAAAAACAGAGGGTAGGAAGATGGCAAGAAATCTGAAAAAAACGCAGAGGAACGGGCTTAAATAAGACAAGAAGCAACTAAACACATGTCAGGAATAAACAATGGAAAACACAAACAGGCATGATTGGAGACCATTTAAAAAAATAATAATAATAAATTACAAGTATATTTTTATGTGGGTCCATGATGTCAGTCAAATGTGTCTTTTAGTTTTTGTGACAATGTTTTGATCACCAGACCAGCAGCTATTCATGATTTTAAATTAAACCTGCAGTTAATCTTTGTTTTAATCTCTGTTTATGTCTCTGACATTGAGCCATTGAGCCAGAGTTCAATCTGAATACTTTTCAGTTTTTGTCACGAGTTTTGGCAACACAGCAACAGAACCTGTTGTGTATATAACAATGATGGTGACATGCATATACAGTAAAAAGCATAACATTTCACAGTATTTTGTGTTGTCAGAATGACATTGAATGTTTTCCATCAGCTCTTTTATCCTTTCCTAGTAACAGAAATAATTTCCGCATTCTTTCTATTAGTCATTTCTCATAAATCAGACAGCGTGATCTTGACAGTCAGCACTATTTTTCAATCATTTGCTGCTCTGTCTCAGTGAAGGGAATTTTAATGTTTGTAAAATTTATATTAATTAAATTAAATAATATTTGTGCTTGATTTGTCAAGCAATTGTATTGGTAATTTGCCCTTGAATATGGACTTATCATTAGATGCAGTTTTACAGTTAACATAAAACAGTGTTTAATATTTACCATAAGTTTCAGTCATTCAAGTGCCCTTTCAGATATATAATAATGTAAAAAGGAATTAGAAACCAGCCGAAGTCTACAATATTTACAGTAACTTCTCCTTCGATAAACAGTAGATTACAGAGAGTTGACTGATAGACTTGATTACATAAAACAACCTCAATAGGCAAGCATGTATTATTCATTCCAAGTTATTTTTTAACAGCATTGTCAAGCAGCTGTGACCATTAAAGCATTAAAGCACCATGATCCCAGCCCCGGTAACTGATCTATATTGTTAAAATACTTTACAGTGCAGTATTTTATCCTTTAACACTTCACTATTATGTAATTCTCATACATTTTTCAAACGTTCTTATTTGTTTGACCATTTTTTCTATAATCTTTTTGTTTATGTAAACACCAGAATTTCCCCATTGTGGGAAACTAAAGGGATTTTCTATTCCATTCTGATCTGATTACTCATTTCATTCACCTGCCGTTGGGAAAGGTTTTGCAGTTCCACAGTATGGTAGTAGAAATAAAAAAAGGCAAGGTTCCAGGGAATTGTCAACTGCCCAAGGAGATTTTTTATCAATTGCAAAGAAAACAAGGTTCTTTTAATGTTGCAATAAACAACTATGTTTAAAAATAAATAAAACCTAAAACCTGCTTAATGTATTTAAATCAAGTATGATAAAAACAAAAAAAACATCCTAACTTTCAGAATTAGGACTGAAATAGCACCTGACATAAAGTTATAAATGGTTGGCTTACAGCAGAATAGTAACTGATTTGCTGTTTAGAGTTAAAGTACCTGCGTATAAATAGACAGAAAAGCGTCCATTTTACCGTTGAACCAGTTACAGGAGGTTCGGTAAAGATGGGCGGGCTAAGGGTCCCCCCCAATGAGAGAAAAGGGCCTGACACACATGAAGGTTTGCATGCAACAAGTATGTTTAATTATTTATGTTATTGCCATTTGTTTGTGTTTTGTTTGTCTTATCTGTTTGTCTTATATGTTGTCTGTAGTGTCTGTGGATCCACTCTACCTATTGTATGTTGTCCATTTCTGAAATGATAATTTAGTTATTTTTGTCTTGGTAAAATAGAAATGAGGGAATAATTAAGGTTAAACTGTAAAATAAGGACAGTTTCTAGTTTCTGTGGCTCATTCTTTTCCCTAACCTGGAGTTAAATGTGTTAAAGATAATGCACAGCTGTTTAAATTGGTAATAAAGGGGATTGACATAAGGTTCAAATATCACAACAAATAAAGTTTAATGAGACAGATTTTAAAAATTAAATCAAATGAACAGATTATGCTTGTTTAACAATAATTGGGCATTTCTTCAAATAATCAAGGACCTGTATCATTATTTAAATGCTAAATTCTAAAGTTTAATTTGTTAACCCTAATTCTTTAGGATTTAGATTAAACTTTAAGGGTAAATAAATCTATATGTGAGTAGCACAAATAACTTGTATAAAAATAAATTAGGCTGATTGAATTTGCTTTTACATTATTTACAATTCTTTAAGAAGTAAATCTATCTTAAGCTGATCTGGAATAAATATGCAAATTTATTTAACATAATTATTGGTTAATAATTATACGGTGTTCAAATGACTCAATTGGAAATAATGATGATAATAACATTATTTAATAATAATAATAACGATAACATTAATAATAATGATTACAAGGATAGAGGATATAAATAACAGGATTTATTTCCTACATTAAGATGAATGGTGGAGACTTTAAAATGACCTACGGTATTCTCAATGAATCCATAGCTCAGATATATCTGGAGGTTAAATTGACTGAAACTTTGTGGTTTTTCTTCAACAGAACATATTTTATTTGTTCTGATGAAGAAAAGGGTGGAAAGAAGATAAAACAAGAGAAAAACAGCAAAGCTAAACTCATAAGGATCCATTTAGATGCTGTTTATTTTTCCATCTGGAACAGTCCATGTGGAATTTGGGTTGGTAATTTAGAGCAGAATAAATAAACAACCTAAATAAAATACTAAATTATGACTAAACCAGTAAAGTAAATAAATATGGGAATAAAATGGCCTTATAAAAGAAAACGATCTATTAAGGTAATTCTTAGCAGCAGAGGACAGAAACGACTGCTAGACTGCTGGATGAAGTTTAAACACCTCAGTCTGACTGTCTGATGTGCGTTTGGGAAAAACCAGCTTTGTTGATGTTTGTTGATGGTTCAGCTTCTTGCACCCCTGGTTTGGTGTTTCTTCACCTCATAAAACTCTTGTTTCTGGTTCTTTGATTTTGCTTCACCTTGGAAACATCGTTCTTTAAATTGGATGGAAAGCCTATATTCTTCTTCCACACACATCATGTCTGGTGGAAGCAACAGAAGGCTGTGCTGCAGTGTCTCCCCTTGTTTACATTGCTGCAGCCCACTGACACACACAGTCCTCTGCTGAGGAGAAGCTTGTTTGGATTTCTGCAGGTGCAGAAGTGATAAGGGTACCGAACACTAAGGAAGTACATTTACTGGGTAAGTTTGAAATTATGGAATAATTCAATGATTTGTGACAAAGTTTAAAGTTCAAATTTTAATCTAAAGTTCTTTAAGCTACATGAACTTATTTTGATCTACTATTGTTTGTGAAAGGGTAAGATAACATCTGATCTGTCTTTCCCTCAGCTCCTTTAATTCAGCATGTTGGTAACTTTGACTCCCAGTTTTCCTCCCCATGAGCTCATGACGGGTCGACCCGTTCCTGGACCACAGAACGGGCCAGACCACTGACCTCTGGCCAGAATGGGACTGACAGGTGACACATTAAAATGACCTACAAGATCTTTTTACCCCTTAGTCAGAGAAGTCTTTACACAGGGACCAAGGTGCCTGGAGATCCTGATGGAGGACCTTCTCAGCCATCCTTCCATCCTTCAGCAGGAGGAGGTGTGGCTCAAAGTCATCAAAAGAAAGTGATCAGAGCTCATCTGAGCTCATCTGGAAGGAACCAGGAAAAGCTTCAACAAAACAAATCAGAATAAAGGGGCAGAATAATCCCCTCTGATTGGTTAATTAACACATCAGTAGTCCACCTGTTGTGTTGAGGACCAGCTGTTCTGCAGACCACCCATTGAACCACGTACAAAATGTCGCCTGTATAAGGGACCAACATCAACAGAAAGATGAAGATGCCCACCTGAAGATGTCTGACATCAGTTTTGGCTTTTTGATTTTTTAATCATACAACATGAATGAGAAGGGAAATGTGTTGATGTGTTGTATTTTAATCAAAGATTAACATTTTTAGTATCTAAGTCTTTGATATTACTTTTCTTGATAATAAAAGAAAGTCCAAGTGTTAGATGACCACTTGATGGCTGATGGTCAGTATTGGCAGAGATTTCTGGATTAGAGAATGAACTCTGATGATCGGGTCATCTCAGCTACCATTGGGAAAGAGGAGCGCTGAGATTAAATCCTCCAACTTTTCAATGTGTGCTTTGACTGACCCTGATTCTGAAGAGCTGAACTCATCATCTGCGCGAAACATCTTTGTGTTATGATTTTAACATTTTGCATAGAGATTGATCCTTTTTATTTTTAATGAAGCTCAGATTAATAATTTGACTTACAGTTTGTAGACATGAAGGGGTCTATTGTTTTGACTGATTTGAACTTTTCTCTTTCCAGAGAAACAAAAAGGGTAATTGATAATGATATGAGAACTAAAAATTAAAATTTTCAGCAAATAGATATTTTACCATAAAAGTATCATAATGGGGAAAAACAGTAAATATTTTTGCCAACTAAGGTGTGATTCCAGGGCTCTTTTTATTGGCAACATATTTTAGCTATCATAATCCTTTCCATAATTTTTTCCATCTATTATAATCCTTTAACATTGTCCACCGACTTAATGCAGTTGTGGATTTTTGATTTATTATTTTTTAATTATCTCGTCGTACTCGTCGTCTCCCGCTTTATCCGGAACCGGGTCGCGGGGGCAGCAGACTAAGCAGAGACTCCCAGACTTCCCTCTCCGCAGACACCTCCTCCAGCTCTGTTGGGGGAAGCCCTAGGCGCTCCCAGGCCAGCCGAGAGACATAGGGCCGGATCTATCAAAGGTTTGCGTGTATTAAAACGTGAGATATTTCACTGCGCACGCTAAAAAATGTACAAACTGATCTATCAACAGCGTGCTAAAAGCATTTCGTCTTTAAAACTTGCTAAATAGCGCCTCTGATCCGTTTAGTACTTTTTCTGCAATGAATATGCAATATGGGGCGTTTACACGCTAAAGTGCGTCTTGTGGGAGGAGAACATGTAAATATATTAATTTAGCACTCGCAAAGTGATTTATCAAACTTGAACGCAATTTTGCTAACGCTATCTGAATCTATATTTAGCACGTTTCAAAAGAAGGTGCAAATGGTCTGTATGCGTAATTGCGCACACATGGCAGCGGTTATTGTCGCAAGAAGGAGACATCGAAATAAAGCAAGGAGACGCAGAGAACGCATTGTTTCACTCCGTGTAAATATTTTTGGAATGAAGGAGGAAACTGTCATCAAAACATATCGTTTATCCAGCATTGACATTTTGGAGCTGTTGGGGGAACTCCGAATGGATTTGGAGCCAGCCACAAGGAGGACCCACGCAATACCAGATATCACAAAACTCCTTGCAACGTTGCACTTTTTTGCATCTGGGTCATTCCAGCGTACGGTTGCAGCGAGAGCTGGGATCTCCCAATCTCTTTTTTCAGAAGTGCTGTCCGACGGGGTCGGGGTTCTCCCCCTGCGCCTGTGGAGCAACGTGCCAAATACTGCGGGGATCTCATCCACAGTCACAGGCCAATACAAAACACCTGTTTTTTTTTAGTGCAGCACATACCACCTTAGGGAATAAAGGTTGCCAATTTTTACATATATATATATATATATGTATATATATATATATATATATATATATATATATATATATATATATATATATATAATTTTTTTTTTTGTTGGGGGTCACTGTAAGATTTAAATTTCTTAATGCACTAGTAGTTTGTACAGACTACAAACTACTTTGCCGCAAACCACAAAACGCGCAAAACCATAATTTAAATAGGGCGTCTCCAACAGTTTTGCACCTTCCACCAGTTACGCAATCACTCTTGTTAAATCACCCGCAAACCATGGTTCAGCCCCTCGCGCAAAATTCCAGTTTGCGAGCGCAAATTACTGCACGCAAAATTGGATCTTGATAAATCCGGCCCATAGTCTCTCCAGCGTGTCCTGGGTCGTCCCCTGGGCTTCCTCCCGGTGGGACATGCCTGGAACACCTCCCGAGGGAGGCGTCCAGGGGGCATCCGAAGAAGATGTCCGAGCCACCTCAACTGACTCCTCTCGATGTGGAGGAGAACCGGCTCTACTCTGAGCCTCTCCCGAATGACCGAGCTCCTCACCCTATCTCTAAGGGAGAGCCCAGCCACCCTGCGGAGAAAGCTCATTTCAGCCGCTTGTATCCGGGATCTCGTTCTTTCGGTCATGATCCAAATTTCATGACCATAGGTGAGGGTAGGAACGTAGACCGACCGGTAAATTGAGAGCTTTGCCTTTTCGCTCAGCTCCCTCTTCACCACAACAGACCGGTGCAGCGTCCGCATTATTGCAGCAGCCACACCGATCCGTCTATCGATCTCCCGCTCCATTCTTCCCTCACTCGTGAACAGGACCCCAAGATACTTGAACTCCTCCACTTGAGGGAGGGACTCTCCTCCAACCTGAAGGGGACAAGCCACCTTTTTCCGGTCGAGAACCATGGCCTCGGACTTGGAGGAGCTGATTCTCATCCCGGCCGCTTCACACTCGGCTGCAAACCGCCCCAGCGCACGCTGTAGGTCTTGGCAGGAGGGAGCCAGCAGAACTACGTCATCCGCAAAAAGCAGGGACGAGATCCGCTGTTCCCCAAACCAGACCCCCTCCGGTCCTTGGCTGCGCCTAGAAATCCTGTCCATAAAAGTTATGAACAGGACCGGTGACAGAGGGCAGCCCTGTCGGAGTCCAACATGCACTGGGAACAGGTCCGACTTAGTGCCGGCAATGCGAACCAGACTCCTGCTCCGCTTGTACAGAGAACGGATGGCCCCTAATAAAGGGCCCCCGACTCCATACTCCTGGAGCACCCCCCACAGGGCAGTACGAGGGACACGGTCGAATGCCTTCTCCAAGTCCACAAAACACATGTGGACTGGTTGGGCAAACTCCCATGAACCCTCAAGCACCCTGCAGAGGGTGTAGAGCTGGTCCACTGTTCCACGGCCAGGACGAAAACCACACTGCTCCTCCTGCAGCCGAGGTTCGACAATCAGCCGGACTCTCCTCTCCAGCACCCTGGCATAGGCCTTTCCGGGGAGGCTTAGAAGTGTGATTCCCCGATAATTGGAACACACCCTCCGGTCCCCCTTCTTGTGGAGGGGAACCACCACCCCAGTCTGCCAATCCAGGGGTACTGTCCCCGACCTCCACGCGATGTTGAAGAGACGTGTCAACCATGACAGCCCGACAACATCCAGAGCTCTAAGATACTCAGGATGGATCTCGTCCACCCCCGAAGCCTTGCCACCGTGGAGTTTTTTGACCACCTCGGTGACTTCGGCCTGGGTGATGAACGATTCCAGCCCCAAGCACCCCGTCTCTTCTTCCCCCACGGAAGGCGTGTCCGTCGGGTTGAGGAGATCCTCAAAGTATTCCTTCCACCGCCCGACAATATCCTCCTTCAAGGTCAGCAGCTCCCCACTCCCACTGAAAACAGTGTTAGCGAAGCACTGCTTTCCCCTCCGGAGGCGCCGGACGGTTTGCCAGAATCGCTTTGAGGCCAACCGATAGTGTTTTTCCATGGCCTCTCCAAACTCCTCCCAGGCCCGAGATTTTGCCTCTGCAACCGCCCGGGCCGTGACACGCTTGGCCTTACGGTACCTGCTTGCTGCTTCAGGAGTCCCACAAGCCAGCCAAGCTCGATAGGACTCCTTCTTCAGCTTGACAGCATCCCTTACTATCGGTGTCCACCACCGGGTTCGGGGATTGCCACCATGACAGGCACCGCAAACCTTACGGCCACAGCTACGGGCAGCTGCATCGACAATAGAGGCCGTGAACAGAGCCCATTCGGACTCCATATCTCCAACCTCCCTCGGAACCTGAGAGAAGCTCTCCCGGAGGTGGGAGCTGAACACGTCCCTGACCGAGGGTTCCACCAGACGTTCCCAGCAGACCCTCACTACACGTTTGGGCCTGCCGAGTCTTTCAGGCTTCCTCCTCTTCCAGCGTATCCAGCTCACCACCAGGTGGTGGTCGGTGGACAGCTCCGCCCCTCTCTTCACCCGAGTGTCCAGGACATGCAGCCGAAGATCAGAAGATACGACTACAAAGTCGATCATCGACCTTCGGCCTAGGGTGTCCTGGTGCCAAGTGCACCGATGGACATCCTTATGCCTGAACATGGTGTTCATTATGGACAATCCATGACTTGCACAGAAGTCCAATAATAAGACACCACTCGGGTTCCGAGCTGGGGGCCCGTTCCTTCCGATCACACCCCTCCAGGTGTCACTGTCGTTTCCCACGTGGGCGTTGAAGTCTCCCAGTAGAATGATGGAATCCCCAGGAGGGGTGCTTTCTAACACCCTCCCCAGGGATGCTAAGAAGATCTGGTACTCCGTACTGCCGTTCGGCCCATAGGCCGAAACAACTGTCAGAGTCCTCCCCTCAACCCGAAGGCGAAGGGATGCGACCCTCTCGTCTACAGGGGTGAACTCCAACACAAGACGGCTGAGCTGGGGGGAGACAAGCAGCCCCACCCCCGCCTTCCGCCTCTCCCCGCGGGTCACTCCAGAGTAGAAGAGAGTCCAGCCTCTCTCAAGGAGCTCGGTTCCAGAGCCCTGGCTGTGCGGAGAGGTGAGCCCAACTATTTCTAGCTGGTATCGCTCCACCTCCCGCACAAGTTCGGGCTCCTTCCCACGTCCCCAGAGCCAGTTTAAGTGCCCGCGGATCAGGTCGCCGAGGTCTCCGCCTCTGGCTGCCGCCCAATCCACTTTGCACCGGTCCCTCATGGTTCCCCCTGCAGGTGGTGGGCCCACTGGGGGATGGCCTCGCGTCGCTCCTTCGAGCTGGGCCCACCGGGTCCCGCGAGGAAGAACCCGACCACCAGGCGCTCGCCAACGAACCCCAACCCCAGGCCTGGCTCCAGGGTGGGGTCCCGGCTCCGCCGTACCGGGCGACGTCACTTGCCTCGTTGTTGTGCTCATCATAAGGGTTTTTGAACCGCTCTTCGTCTGACCTGTCACCCAGAGCCTGTTTGCCTTGGGAGACCCTACCAGGGGCATTTAGCCCCCGACAACATAGCCTCTGGGATCACCCAGGCACTGAAACCCCTCCACCACGTTAAGGTGGTGGTTCAATTTTTTTTAAATTATTTTTTAATTAAAAATAATTATTTTAATAATAATAATAAATTAATAATTAATAATAATTATTATTTTATAATTATTTTTTAATTATTATTTTTCTTAATTTTTTTTATTTTAGTTTTGTAGTTTTTAGCTTTCTTTACATATACTCACAATTTTAGTTTCTTAGTTTTTTATATTCATAAATTTTCCTTTTTTTATGATATCGATTACACAAGGATAATATCCTTTTATAATCGAAAGGGTGGGCTGTTGTGGGAAAATTTATATCTTTCTCTAATTATATATTAATATTCATATTTACTCACTATAAAAGCTTTCACTCAGTCTGTTTCTCTCTCAAGGCCACACCATTCCCTGCAGAATGTTGTTTGTAGACCAGACATAGCTTTTTCCCATAACAATCCAGATTCTTTCTCAATGTTTATTCATAACATGTTACTGTTAAGCAAAGTGTGTGTAATTTGTTATGACTCTGACTGCTTTCCATTGTTGTAACTAGGGGGGGACGAACCCTGCCCAGATCAGAACAGAGCAGAATGCTGTGCCATGATGACTGTTCTCTCTTTGCAAAGATTATTAATAAATGCACCGACTGAGTGAAATCCATCGATCTCCGTTTATTTAACTAGGATGAATAGTTGAATACTTTTTTCCCACGACAGTGGAGTACAGTTTAAAGATTGGCAGCTATCCTGGTACCATGTCTTGTCTCTGTTCCTCTGTACCCCCAGCCCGCCTGTCTCCATCTGAGCGTGTTTCTGAGCTTGCTGCTGGACTCATAGAACTCTGAACCTGCCTAAACATTCTGTGGATTCCTGTAACCCCGAATCTGTCTGTTTCTGCTTGGATCAGAACTCCTGGTTCGGCTACAGACTCCTGGATCTCAGAACAGCCCTGTTCTGAACTGTTTCCCTGACCTGGATCTGTCTCCTGCCTGCTCACTGGAGCTGCTGCATCGGGGACACTTTGCAGGACTCTGCAAGAAATGCTGCTTTTCTCTTTAAATGAAATACACCCTGATTTTCACGTTAAGCATAACAAAACGAGCATGCATATTTTTGCATAGGACCAATGACATCAGACCAGTAGTGTCCCTACCAAAGTTGAAATCAAACCCACGCCCTTGCCCTTACCTGTGTTTCTCCCTCCAGAGTGTCAGTGATTAAATGGTACCCCCTTCCCCCTGCAGCGGTTATAGTTCCGAAGATCCACAGCAGTCCGGTTTCTGTTCATTTTCTGTCAATAAACGCTTAGAAATTTCCCGCTGTCTGACTCACCTGAATATTGGGTCCATCTATCCTGTTTTCTGAGAAGAAAAAAAAAAAGATGTCTCTCCTTGCTTCAGGGGAGACAAAGTAAACTGGTCAGCATTGAAAAAGGCTGAAGACAGGACTTTTAGACTTTAAAGAATATGAAAGATTCAATAATTTTGCCCTAACCTGATTAGTCTCGCCCTGCGATCGACTGGTGACCTGTCCAGGGTGTACCCCGCCTATTGCCCATAGACAGCTGGAGATAGGCACCAGCACCCCTCGCGACCCCACTTGGGATAAGAGTGTAAGAAAATGGATGGATGGATGAATAGTCACAGAGCATATGTGCCAACTGTTCTGTATCTCAACAGACATAGATTAGTTTAGATAACATGGTTTCACAGCAATCAAGGGACATCAGCATCTTAACCAGCAGGGTGACATTTGTTTTGAAAACACCATTTTGATAACATGTTAAGTGCAAGAATATGTAAGTGAATTTTTATGTGGTTTCCTATTTCAGCTTGTTTAACGTCATAGTAAGAAGCTAAAGAGTTGATGGGGTAGTGGCAGCCTAGTGGTTAGGACATAGAGCTTGAAATCCTAAGGTTTTGAGTATGAGCTCCACTCCCACAAACTGCCACTGTGGGTCTCTTAGCAAGACCCTTAACCCCCCACTGCTCCCCGGGCGCCGCATATTGGCAGCCCATAAATGCAGAGGTACATTTTTGCAATGTGAGACCAATTAATTTAAATCATTATTCATTATTATATACTTTATATATATATATATATATATTAATATTAAAAACCATCCATACCTTAGATAGAACCATTTAAAATATAAAACACCCTTATAAAAAAATACAAAAACTTATGAGTATTACACAATGAAATGTAGGCTATTGCCCCCAAAGCTGCTTAGGCCTGGGGTATTATTCTAAGTCCTTTTTTACCTTTAGGAATCGGTCTTTAAATGACACATTGAAAAAATACCTATTCTTATAGTAAATGACTTTCAAACTGGATTTAAACTGTAACAAAATTTAATCCTAGTTTAGCAGAGAAGTGGTATACAGAGTTACAGTATGTTGTCATGTCATTGTCATCGAAAGAATGGAGGAAAAAACATTTCCTGTTGGTAGATATGACTATTCTTTCTGTAGAACTATGCGTCACAACAGGTTGGTGTCTATCTAATAAAGTGTGTCATTATTTGATGTCCAATCCCTATCTTGTACATGCACTTTTTTTTTCTCTTCTTGCCACATCTACAAGCATATGTCCCCTTATCAAGCCAGGTCTTTAAGGCAATTAAATGTATTATCTATATAGGCTATTATATCTATAGTTAGCCCCATATCTTTCCATTATTTTCTACTGACCTTGTAACTTAGAAATTAAGATGTTTCCTGCTTTAACTTATTTGACTTTTGAGGGAGATAAAATAAAATGAAGTGTATATAATCCAAATCTGCGTATTTATATACCTGCAATTCACAACACGCCATCTCAAGGCACCTCATAGCACTAAGCCAGTTTTTATGTCAAAAAGGATGAAGGAACACTCACGTTTCTTTACAGTAAAATCTGAGCCCATAGCTATGTCTAGGAGTTAAACAAGACTAAACACTAAAAACAGACCCAACCCTATCATCTATATTTAAAGACGTTGATGGCAGTAGCCCAGGTCTTAATGTACAGTTGCCCAAAACAAATACAGACAGTTAGAGAAAACATAAAAAGTTATGAAATAATTCCTGAGAAACAGTCTAGCTTGATTTAAGAATTATTATTTTTATCCCAAATACACTCCCTAATAGGGTAAACATACCTCTTCCACAGACACCTTGTAACCTTGCAGCTCTTAGGCCTGATAAATCAATGTTTGAATTAAGGGAGTTCATAGGAGATTGATTTTTCCCACCACAATATATAATGTACCAAAAATGTCAGCCTGGTGAATTTTTTTTTAATTGGAAAAATACGTAGCCTAATTAATATAGTCTATTAACCTAAAGCAATGCGCATGGTATGGTTGTTACCTGTCAGGTACGCTGTTCATTGACCTTGAACAAGACACCTTACAGTAGAAATGCAGTCAGTCCCTGGACTGGCATGGCTATCACTGCCCCTACATAGTCAGAGACTAATGCAGAGGACAAATTTCCCACCGGGATCAGCTTCATAGTCATGGTAGGGACTTTCTTTGATTTTACTTTGGAAAATCTTTTAGAAATGAATCTATTAAAATTATTATTAAAACCTCACAAAACATTGCAAATGAATATCTGAATTCTTTCAAGTGAAGTATTTTTTCTATTCAGATTGAGTTAATTAAATTGAAAAAGTTAAAATAATTTTCAAAATCTGAAAAAATCTGCTTACAAATTCAAATGCATTCAAATCAGCCTGATTTGAATGCATTGCATTAATAATGCATTAATGCATGCATTAATAATTTTACCCAGCTTTCAAATATTCATTTAGAGTATTTTTTTTTTAATAGACTGATTATTAGAAAATCAGAATTGCTTCTATTGGCTAATTTAATATAAGCTAGGCTACATGCTGGCAATGAATGCGTTAAAACTATTCTAACAGGTCCGTCGACCTAAGCTATTTACCTTTGATCGGACAATATGCATTCTGCAAGTCACAAAAGGGACTTTGCAGTCAGATGTCAACATTTAATTAATTTTATGACCACTGACCAGACATTTACATCAAATTTGGCAGTTCTTTCACGATAATAATCTTAACATTTGTCTTAAATTGCTGAATTAAATGCATTTTTCAAACCTGGATGAAAGAGCATTGGATGAAACTTTCTCCGGCTTTCATCTACTGCTCTCAGCCACAGCTCCGCTTGTCTCACCAGAATCTTCTATATTCTGGTTGTCACTTAGCAAAACAGCAGTGGTCTGCAGATTAATTTAATGAGTGATTTACAATCAAAATACAGATTTTGAATGTTCAG
Source organism: Cyprinodon diabolis (assembly GCA_030533445.1). Lineage (NCBI taxonomy): Eukaryota > Metazoa > Chordata > Actinopteri > Cyprinodontiformes > Cyprinodontidae > Cyprinodon > Cyprinodon diabolis. The sequence goes on along the minus strand of CM060064.1, from coordinate 37,965,892 downwards.
CCTTGCCTGTACACTGTAGACTAATTCCCGTGTTACATGACAACAGAAGACAGAAAAATGTTACGCTTTAAATTAGTTTACCCAGTTTTTGCAAGCTATCGCTATGTCCAGAGATTAGGACTTCTACATATTTGGTGACACAATGGTAAGCTTAGAAAAGGTAATGTCTTCTGACTCTTGACTTACCTGAAGCGTTAGTTTTTGGCCTTCTTCAAAATGAAGTCAATGCTCAATCCACATGGTGGTCCTTATGGTGTGTTCACATTACAGTCCAGTAATCCATTGCTGCCGGATGCTCCGACACACAAGAGTGTTTATTCACTTTTGTTATCAGGATCAGCGCTGTCTTTACTGAGTAATTCATCATTTACTTAAAACTTATGTGCAGTCACTCACTACTTGACATTCTTGTCCACAGTTATCGTTAAAACGATACATATAAATGATCTATTGTATGGATGATTATTCTGCGGAATGTTTTAGATTTTAATCAGAAAACATCAAAAGTCTTATTTTTAATTGCCTGGCTGTTGGTTATTGAAAGTAACAGAATATCACTCTGCACCTACATTTGTTTTAGCTGATTATTCTGCATATAAGCTCAAATGACTGCAACTAATAGGGATTAATCTTGTTTAAGGATCTACACAGAAGGTGTAAAGAAACCTATAGTTATTTAAAAAAAAAACATTTAAATAATCTGCTCCCAATTGAAAGCGATGGCGAGTTGTTTCTAAGAATAAACAGCTTGGCACTGATTCCCCTTCTCAGTCAAAAGCCAGCCGAATGACAACCATCTTTTCTGAAGCTCCCAGCAAAATCCCCTCCAACTTCTATCCAATGGTCTTCTCTGGGGCGTGCATATTTTTTAATAGTTGAATATTTTTTTATATATTTGAATTACAGGAAATGATCAGGAGATAACGCTTGTCTTTGTTGGGATCTGGAGTTGTTCCACCTTTCCCCAGCAGAGTGCGCCGTGGGTTCTCTGGGCTGGAGCTCACCAGGACACCTGGAGCTCGTCAGCCCATTAGAGGACCCCTCTACTTAAGCAGATGCCAGACCTTTCTTCGACGCCGCAGTGTTAGCTAAGTTTGGTTAGCGAACCTGAGCCTCCTTGTCTTTGAATTTTGTCCCCTAGAGAAAACTGAATTCTAACCAGCCTTTGTCTTGTCGCTCCTAGGAAAACCTGTCTCTCGTGTGAAGCTCTGGGAGAGCTTAATCTGAATCTGCCTGCCTGCCCTAGAGAGCCAAACCTGAAGATCTCACTTTTGAATCCACCTGCTGCTCTCGGAAGGAGAGCTAACCCCTCAATCCAAGGTCTGATCCAACAGTCAGAAGTTAGACGCTGCACCTGCTGAGCACTCTGTCAAACCAACAGTCTCTGGACCCAACCGGTTCCCCCCCTCTGAGAAGAAAGACTGAAACTCTCCAAGGTATAGTCAGCAATAATCTGAAAACTCAACAACGCTTCCTATCCACCTGGTTAACCAAACTGTCATCTCTGCAGACGCCTGAGAATCCAGCCCGGACCTGTTTCCTGAACGCAGTCTTATTTCTGTGCAAACATTTAATAAACTCTGTTAAACTTTTCATCTGTCTCCTGGTAGTGTTCTGCATGTGGGTTTGATTCAGAACCAATCATGACAGAACACTGCGGCCAAACACAAAGCCCAGCAGATCACCTCCAGAAGAGACTTGAGGAGCAGGACGCTCAAATCCATGGACACGCCCACACAATCCGTGAGTTACACAAACAACTGGAATATCAGAACCAAGTCCTGCAGAATTATGCCGGCTACATGGGAGGTGCTAACGCTACGCCGGCAGTCCGATCTGTTCCGGAACCACTTCCGCCTCTAAGGTCACCATCCGTGACGTCATTTCCTGAGTTCCGTCCGAGTCTCCCTGAAAGATTTTCAGGTATCCAAAAGGAGTTTAAGGGTTTTTTGTTCCAGTGTCGTTTGCTTTTTGAACACTCCCCTGGCAGTTTTCCTAACGATAGGAAAAAGTTTTCCTTTATTCTGTCCCAACTAACTGGTCGAGCCCTGGAATGGGCGGAGGCAAGATTTTCTTCTGAGTCCAGTTTTCGTTGTACAATTTCCAAATTTTTATCTGAGTTTTCTCAAGTCTTTAACCATGACTCAGATAAGACAATTGACTCTCGAGCCTTACTAAATCTAAAACAGAGAAATTCTACTGTTGCTGAGTTCTCCATTGACTTCCGGGTTAAGGCTGCAGCTTCAGGTTGGAACGAGTGCGCACTTAAGAGTGCTTACTTTAAAGCTCTTAACGATAACATTAAGGATGAACTCGCCACATTAGACGAACCAGCTAGTTTGGAGGATTTAATACGTCTGACCATTAGGTTAGATAACAGACTTCGTGCCAGAAGTCATTCTAGATTGAGAAATCTGAGTTCTGCTGTTTCTACTCCTGCATTAAGAAATGCTTCTGTTTCCCCAGAACCCATTACCAAGCCTAGAGCTAAGAACCAGTCTCTTCCAACGCCTGTCCAGGTCTCTCACTATACTCCATCTGATGGAACTGAGACCGAACCCATGCAGATTGGACACACCAGATTGTCCCCTGAGGAGAGGCAACGGAGATTTCAGGCTAAACTGTGTCTATACTGTGGTGAGACTGGCCATTTCATTGCCTTTTGCCCGGCAAAATCAAAAGCCGGGGCCCGTCAGAGGATGTGAGGAGTCTGACGTGCCATCTGAGATCCGAGAAAACTCCTCACTTGTTGTTGCCTGCTACTCTGTTCTTTTCTAACCAGAATCTCACCTTATCTGCCTTCATAGATTCTGGTTGTGAGAGAAACCTATTTGACTCTGAACTGATTCAGCAGTTAGGGATTGAGACTGTTCCTTTAATTAAACCCCTCAGAGTTTCAGCTATCGATGGAAAGAAACTTCATCAAGTAACTCATCAGACTCAACCGTTAGAACTGCTTATCTCCGGAAACCATCGTGAGATGATAACGTTTTTTGTTTTTCCTTCAGCCTGTTCTCCCCTGGTCCTTGGTTTCGAGTGGCTGGAGCGTCATAACCCCCATATCAACTGGGCTGAACGCCACATTGAATCCTGGTCCACCTTCTGTCACGAGTCTTGTCTTCGTTCTGCGGCTCCTTCTGTTCAGTCCCCTAGAGGTAGGGGGGAGACGGACTCTCCTGACCTTACTTCTGTTCATCCCGAGTATCATGATCTGGCACCAGTCTTCAGTAAGGTCAGTGCTACGTCTCTTCCACCTCTCGCCAGCAGCAGATTGTATAACATTTCCAAACCTGAACGTGAAACTATGGACAAATACATCAATGAATCTCTAGCTGCTGGAATCATTCGCCCATCTTCATCCCCACTTGGTGCTGGGGTTTTTTTTGTGGGCAAAAAGGATGGTTCTCTGCGCCCCTGTATCGACTACAGGGGACTGAATCACATTACTGTTAAAAATAAATACCCCCTGCCACTACTAGCATCAGCGTTTGAACCTGTACAGGGGGCTACATTTTTCACCAAGCTTGACCTGAGAAACGCCTACCACCTCCTGAGAATAACAGAAGGGGATGAATGGAAAACAGCATTTAAAACCCCCTTAGGACAGTTTGAATACTTGGTCATGCCTTTTGGTCTCACGAATGCTCCTGCCTGTTTCCAAGCTTTGGTCAATGATGTTCTCAGAGATTTTTTGAATGTCTTTGTTTTTGTCTACATCGACAATATTTTGATTTACTCCAAGAACCTCTCAGACCACAGAAAGCACGTTCGTCTAGTTCTTCAGAGACTTCTGGAAAATAAACTTTTTGTGAAAGCCGAGAAATGTGAATTTCATCAACAGTCTGTTACTTTTCTAGGGTTTGTGCTCGAGGGCGGGTAGGTGAAGCCATCAGAAGAAAAGATTAAGGCAGTTCTGGATTGGCCTACACCTGAGAACCGCAAGCAACTCCAAAGATTTCTTGGCTTCGCTAACTTTTACAGGAGGTTCATAAGAAATTACAGCCAGACAGCTCTACCTCTCACTGCTCTTACCTCTGTAAAGAAAACATTTCAGTGGACACCTGAGGCTGAGGCAGCTTTCAATAAGTTAAAGAGACTTTTTTCCAGTGCTCCCATCTTGGTCCAACCAGATCCTACGAAACAGTTCATCCTAGAGGTGGATGCCTCTGATTCCGGTGTAGGAGCTGTACTATCTCAGCAATCTGACTCTGATCAAAAGACTCACCCGTGTGCATTCTTTTCTCGCAGATTATCCTCAGCTGAGCAAAACTATGATGTTGGTGATCGTGAACTTTTGGCCATTAAGCTTGCCTTGGAGGAATGGAGACACTGGCTCGAGGGGGCGGAACATCCGGTTCTGGTTTGGACTGACCACAAGAACCTCGCCTATATCCAATCAGCTAAAAGATTCAACCCTCGGCATTCAAGGTGGTCTCTGTTCTTCTCTCGGTTCAATTTAATTATCTCCTACAGACCTGGTTCCAAGAACGTCAAGCCCGACTCTCTCTCTCGTCTGTATTCCTCTGATCAACCCGAGACACCTGAACCAGTTCTTCCAGCCTCTTGCACTGTTGGGGCCGTTTCCTGGGAGATCACTGATTTAATCAACGCAGCCCTGGCCTCTGAACCTGACCCAGGTAACGGTCCTCCAAATAAGATGTATGTTCCATCTTCCGTCAGGTCCCGACTTATCCAGTGGATGCATACAGCAAGATTCTCGGCTCATCCTGGAGTTAGCAGAACCATCGCCCTCATACAACGACGATTCTGGTGGCCGTCTTTGCACAAAGACGTTAAAGAATACGTTCTGGCCTGTCCCATCTGCGCCAGGAACAAGACGTCACACCAACAACCTTCCGGTCTACTGCAACCTCTACCTGTTCCAACCCCTCCATGGTCTCTCATCGCGGTAGATTTTGTCACCGGTCTCCCCATTTCTAGAGGTATGACTACAATCCTAACCATCGTCGATCGTTTTTCCAAGGCCTGTCATCTCATTCCCCTCAGAAAGCTCCCCACTGCATTCCAGACGGTTCAACTCCTAGTGAAACACGTTTTTCGTCTCCATGGCATCCCTCAGGAAATCCTCTCCGATCGTGGTCCCCAGTTCATCTCCCAGGTCTGGAAAGCTTTCTGTTCCGCACTCAACTGTAAATCTTCTCTTACGTCAGGTTATCACCCTCAGTCTAACGGGCAGACGGAGAGGATGAACCAGCAGCTTGAGTCCTCCCTCCGCTGCCTTACATCCAATAACCCAACTGACTGGAGTCAGTACCTGTCCTGGATTGAATACGCACATAACTCCCAGAGATCTGCTTCCACTGGTTTGTCTCCCTTTCAGGTGTCCTTGGGTTATCAGCCTCCACTTTTCCCCGCAGATGAGAGAGAGATCACAGTAAGATCAGTCCATCAACACATCCGCCGCAGCCAACGGATCTGGAGAGACACGGTCACCGCTCTCACCCATGCTTCTGCCTCTACCAAGAGGTATGCGGATTCTAAGAGGCGCCCCGCTCCTGATTACACTCCAGGCCAGGAGGTCTGGTTGTCGACCCGAGACATCCCCCTCAAGGGGATGTCGAAGAAACTATCACCCAGGTTCATCGGTCCTTTCAAGATTGACCAAATCATCAACCCCTCTGCTGTCCATCTACACTTGCCATCCTCCCTACGCATCCATCCCACTTTCCACATCTCGCAGATCAAACCAGTCATCACTAGCTCCTTGTGCCCGCCGTCTGACTCCCCTCCGCCCGCCTTGGACATTGATGGTCATCCGGCTTACACGGTTCGCCGGATCGTGGACTCCCGTCGGCGAGGTCGCGGTTGGCAGTACCTCGTCGACTGGGAGGGCTACGGTCCGGAAGACCGCACCTGGGTCCCAGGCTCTTATATCCTCGATCCTTCCTTGATTGAGGAGTATGAGAGTTCCCTCCCGTCCACTTCCTCTGGACCGCCAAGAGGCGGTCGTTGAGGGGGGGGTACTGTTGGAATCTGGAGTTTTTCCACCTTTCCCCAGCAGAGTGCGCCGTGGGTTCTCTGGGCTGGAGCTCATCAGCACACCTGGAGCTCGTCAGCCCATTAGAGGACCCCTCTACTTAAGCAGATGCCAGACCTTTCTTCAACGCCGCAGTGTTAGCTAAGTTTGGTTAGCGAACCTGAGCCTCCTTGTCTTTGAATTTTGTCCCCTAGAGAAAATTGAATTCTAACCAGCCTTTGTCTTGTCGCTCCTAACCTGTCTCTCGTGTGAAGCTCTGGGTGAGCTTAATCTGAATCTGCCTGCCTGCCCTAGAGAGCCAAACCTGAAGATCTCACTTTGGAATCCACCTGCTGCTCTCGGAAGGAGAGCTAACCCCTCAATCCAAGGTCTGATCCAACAGTCAGAAGTTAGACGCTGCACCTGCTGAGCACTCTGTCAAACCAACAGTCTCTGGACCCAACCGGTTCCTCCCCTCTGAGAAGAAAGCCTGAAACTCTCCAAGGTATAGTCTGCAATAATCTGAAAACTCAACATCGCTTCCTATCCACCTGGTTAACCAAACTGTCATCTCTGCAGACGCCTGAGAATCCAGCCCGGACCTGTTTCCTGAACGCAGTCTTATTTCTGTGCAAACATTTAATAAACTCTGTTAAACTTTTCATCTGTCTCCTGGTAGTGTTCTGCATGTGGGTTTGATGCAGAACCAATCATGACAGTCTTTAGATCTTAATGACCACAAGTCATGAAAAAAAGAATATTTTAGTGCAAAGATTGATGTTTAAAAAGGAATTGTAGTTGACTAGCCAAAGACCAGCCAAGGACCAACCAAAGGCCCATCAAAGAAAGTGGGGAAATTTTTAATGGCTACTACTGTAGTAGCTTTGAATGTCAGAGTAAGAGGGAAAATAATACCCATGTGGACCTTTGTCTAAAACCAGGTGTGTGGATGTATGTGTGTGCAGCTTCCTCTGTCAACGTATCTGTATAAGTGGACCTGTGTGAGTGGATGAATGTCTGGGAATCTGGTCAGGACCCATTGAGAAATCTGGTTTGGAGTATTGATCCTCTACAATAGTGATTTTCAACCAGTGTGCCATGGCAAACTAGTGTGTCATGAGAGAGCTTGTGGTGTGCCATGGGAAATTATGTTATATCACCTAATTAACCATTGTGGGGTGTCTATGATGTAATTGTGGTACATAATGTAATACTCTTCTATTTCAGTGGGTGGCAGCAGAGGGGGATATATGCCTGTAAAGACAGGAGAGTGATAGTAACAGTTTTGGGATCTTAGCAAGAAGAGCAAGTGACAGTGATTGAAAAGTTTTTTAGAAGGGAAAATGCAAATGCCCTGGACAAAATTCTGACACAGATGAAGGTACGAGTATGAGTGGTCAACAAAAGAAAAAAAGACAAGACGGTGAGTGCAAGGCAATACAGCGAAAGCTATCTTTCATCTTGATTTACTTTTACCTGGGATCCACAGCTTCGACTCCACTGTCCTTGGTGTGTTGCGAGAAGCTATCCAATAGCGCCATGGTGCCAAGGAAGCTTAAACGCCATCTCCAAATGAAACACCCTTCCATTCTAAACAAGCCGATGGACTTTTTTGGTATGGCTACCTAAAAACAATGAGAAACAGGCAACATTTTTGAGAAAAACCACAAAGGTAAATGAGAGAGCCCTCAAAGCTAGCTACCTTGTTGCTGAACTTGTAGCTAAATCAAAAAAGTCCCATACTGTGTCAGAAACATTAATACTGCCAGCATGTACAGCCATTGTAAATGAGATGGTTGGCTGGATGGGGCCAAAGAGATAGCTAAAGTGCCTGTGTTGGATGATGTTTTGTACATAGTGAAGTCTGTGAAGACTCAACCTTTGAGATGTCGCTTATTTGTGTCTTTGTGTGAAAAAATGTGATGGGGCATAATATCGTACTGCTCTACATGGAGGTCCGATGGCTGTCACTCAGCAAATGTATGGCCCTTGTGAGTTTAAAGAGGTACTTAAAGTTCTTAAAGATATTGCATTGTGTGAATGAATTGAACACACAGATGCAAGGCCAGAATGACAACTGCTTACAAGCACTGATAGAATGAATGGGTTCTATTAAAACGTGCAACTCTGGCAACAACATGTGCAGGGAGGCAACCTCGAGATGTTCCCGGTCGCTGAGAAACTGCAAGATGACAACATTGATGCGATATGCGAGAGGATTGGCACACATTTGAAAACTCTTGAGGAGAAGTTGTCATTTTATTTCTCTTAAGCTCTTAAACAGAATACATTGAATGAATTGGGGACCTATACAGCTCAGTATCCATTGCTGGAGAGGACGTGACTTTAAAGCCAGGGTGCCAACCCTTTTTTAAACCAAGATCTACTTTTGAAGTGGATGGCATGCCGAGATCTACCAAGCCAAACACCAGGGATGGGCAGTATTTCTTTTTTATTTGCACAGGTGGAGAATAAACAGTAAGTCCAACAAACGAGGAAATGATCAGTTGTGTCAAAAAATAGGTTATAAAAACAGAACTTAACAATTTCATAAGTACTTGACACCATATCTCTCACTCACTCACTCACTCACTCACTCACTCACTCACTCACTCACTCACTCACTCACTCACTCACTCACTCACTCATAAGACACACCAAAATTACAGAAAAGAGCAGTCGAGACCTTCAGACAAAGGCTGTGCAGTCAAAAAATATACATAAACCAATTGATACACACACACGGTCAAGTAGAGATGAAAACCAAAAAAAAAAAACGTTAGAACTGTAAATTTACAGTCATATGTTTACAGTCATATGTTTATATCATATGTATATATATACACATATATATATATATATATATTTATTAATTTTTTTCTACTTTTCAAGGCTGCGCTTTAAAAAAGATGAAATTGTCCAGAGCTGTTCCAAACTAAATTTCTTTTTATTTTACACTTGTAAAAAAAGTGACAAATAAAATCTGTCTCAGTCTAAGATAACTTCAAAGCAGGAAGGAGAAGGGAAGTCCACTATTTCAGAATGATAAACTTCACTGGGCATTGGCAGAGAAACTGGCAGATGGATTAAAATTAAACAGGAAAATAGATAAAAAAGGAAAATACTAAGTACAAACTAGGTGGGTGTGAAGATGTAACATACAGCAGAATGGGTTGTTGACTGTTTAAGAAACTTTAATTTCGGGCAAAAGTTCCAAAAATCTTTCGAAGAATCTGCCACAACTCAGCCACCTGACGTCGGTTTGCATCAGCAAATCAGTGTGGTCTGCACCTGCCTCCTCGAGCTGGGCACGGAATAAACACCTCTGAAAACTCCTGGCCTGAACAGAGCAAGTGATGTTCATCGCAACGTCCATGACATGCTTCATATTTAAAATATTGCTGCACAGCTGTTGTTGTTGAATGATGCAGCGGTAGCTCCAAAAATCCGGGAAAGTTTCAGACAGCTTGAACAGAGCAACGAATCCAGCTGTGCGCCAAACATTAGATGGAGCCCCATCAGTTGTGATAGATGTCATTATCTCATTAGATTCCTCTTTGCACTTTAGAGTCACTGGTAACAACCTAGCAACCTTGGCAAACCATGCCCAGCAATCAGCATGCGTAAAAAAAGGTTCCCTGCACACTTTTTATTTTTAATTTTATTATTATGAAAATACACATTGGCCTCTCATGATCAATGATTTGATTAGTATTTTTTTTGACTTTTTTTTGTTATAGCCATAAATAGGTCTACATTGTAAAACTTCTCGCGATCGACTGAAACTCTGCCCACGATCGACTGGTTGGACACCCCTGCTCTAAAGGAACAAGAGGAACTCACTGAACTGAAACAACATCATGGTCTAAAGCAAAACTTTGCTGATCTTCCTTTGGACAGTTTTTGGTTATCTGTTGCTAAGGAGTTCCCAATTATGGCCAACAAAGCTATTTTGACATTTCTCCTGTTTTCAACCACATGTCTATTTGAGCTGAGCTCAACCTTGACTGAGATAAAAACAAAAAACAGAGAGAGACAGAACTGCTGAGAAAGAGGTTTGTGTGTGTCTTTCTACCTTTCCTGCTAGAATATCCCTTTTGTGTTAATCAAAACAGGCCCAGGTTTCACACTGAGTATAAATACATGTAGAAACTATATAATTAACTATATGTATAATATAATTTATATTTTGCTCAGTTGTGTGCCCAAGAATTTTGTAAATGTAAAAAATTTATCACGGCTCAAAAAAGGTTGTACAACATTCAAAACAGTTTCCTGCAAATGTTAGAACAAGTCCATCAAGTATTCCCTGTTACCAAAGCAGCTTTGAACCAGAGCCTCTGGGCCCAGATGTAACTACAACCACTGAAGGATAAGTCCTAACAGTGTCATTGGCATCATCAAACAGAGGCAGACTGGAGCAGAGCGTTGAAGAAGGGGATCCTCCCTTCAAGTGGAATGTCATTTAAATGTTCATCCATTTACAGCACAGGATTGTGCCCTGACTTGTTTCTGTGTTCCCAGAACTCGGCAGTTCACAGTTTCTAAAACTATTGAATTCGACTCCCTCTCTTCAATGCAAAGTTTCGAGCTATAGTATTATATTGAAAATGTTCTGTAGTAAAGGTGCTCCAATGTAGAATAGTAAAGAAAAAAAGTTTTAACATCCCCAGAACTAGTCAATAGTGTGTTGTATACAGTATCTGAATCCATGACCAGATCCAAAAATGTGCAGGAGACATATGTTACCATATGTGTTTTATCTAATAAGCTATCATACTAAATCTGCAGTTCCATCTATCTTGTATTGATTACAGCTGCAGGTGAAGTAAATTCTATCTAATGATAATCACGGGTAACCGGTCAGGTCACGGTTCTGAAGTCAACAAACACGGGTTTCAAATGGGGATAATTGCGGGTATATCCACACACAACTCCCAGGTTTCCAATTCTAAGGTCTGTGCATCTACTGCATCTACTGGGCCTGCCCTATTGCAGAATTTTGTTTCTGTTATTGTTGTTGAAATACTCTTACTGTGTATTCAAAAAAGTCCAATCATCCAAGGTATCTCCATATCCAACAAAGAAATGACAATGATTCTGCTCTTTTCTTAATATGTGGTTAAAAATTGACATTTTCATCCACTGCCAAGCTTTACTGTCCAAGGCAGAATTAATCTCAAGACTGGTTTACCAAGCTCTTTATCTCTATGTCAGCACTTCTACACCAAGGAAATCAACAGGAGAATTATAAACTTCATCTGGAGAAAAAAGGGAACTACTTGAAATCTAATATACTCATAGGACAAAAAAGCGAAGGGCGGAATTAAATCTCGGACTTTATACAGTAGATATAAACAATACCTTCAAAATCAAATGGTTTCAAGAATCTTTCATAAATTTTAACTCTATCTGGCACTCATCCCCAATATTATTTTCCGCAAAATAGGTGGCTTGCAGTTTCCTTAGAAATGCAATTATAAAATCTAAAATTACTAAGTACATTTTCATAAAAAAGAACATTTTCATAAAGAGGATCTCACTGCTTAGAAACTATACCATATTCACAATCTTAAAAGGAAAAAAGTCTATCCCTGTTCCAACCTGGGTAACTACCATTATTACCATTGTTTTCGAACTTACTAGACCAAGAGGTACTGAGAAGTGTCAAAAAGCTTTATGTTTTATGTTTTGTTTTAACTATATCTCAAAGTGATGGCAGTATTATGTTTGTATGTTTCTGCATTTAGCAGACACTTCGATCCAAAGTTACTTAGAAAGTAGACATAATTTTACAATTATCATTAATATGATAATGTCCACTGTCTAGAATTCTACTATTTTCACAGTGGAAATGAGTCAGATGAATTAATTAAAATTAATAATTATATTATTGATTATATTGTTAATAATTAATATCTGGAAAAGACAGTTTCAAGATGAATTGGACATCAAAGGAACTCTTTGCCTCATGGAGCAGATTATTGGTCATCTTTCTCTAAATCTTTCTCTATTAGAGCCTGACAGATATAGGATTTTGAAGGCAGATACCTATATTTGAGGGGTTTAAACATCAATATCCGCTACATTGCAGATATCCGTTTATTTATGTACATATTGCTGACACAACACATGTAATCTCAGGAAACTTTACAGAGACTATACAATCGGGTCATTCAGGCAGATTGTTAAAAAAGTAACCTCGAGTAGAACCAGGTTCTGTGTTTGTAGCCTTCTCCCATGGCTGACTGGGGGTTAAAGGAGATAAAAGCAGAGGAATAAGAGGACCATAGAAGCTCTGATTGATGAGTACTTCCTATGTTAGAAAGGGTAATGGTAAACCAGCTCCACAGGTGGATCTTTCTGGGAAACAAACAACTAAGCAGACAAGCTCTGAGTCAGTATTCGTGTCACGGGATGAAGGAGAGCACATACTGTAAATAGTCACAGTAAAAGCTCAGCCAATAGCTATGTCGAGGAGAGAAACAGGTCTACACCCAAAAACAGGCCCAACTCTAACATCTACAAACAAAGATGTTGATCGAGCAGCAGCCGAGCTGACATTTCTCTCAAGGATGGTGTCACATACAAACAAATATTGCAGAAAGGCAGAATGGAGATAGAATAAAGCAAGATGATAAAAGTGGTCCACATTTCCTTAGGTTACCTTTATCTATTGCAGTATAAATATAGAAAATAGTTCAGCATAACTTAACCATTTTGGGTAAGATATAAGAAAGGTAGAGCTGCAGTAGGGCCAAGGTAGAACCAATAAAAATATCTGTCTGGACTGAAATTCTCACTCGCCAGAGCAGGCTGTTAACACTCTCCTGCCTCTTACTTCTCTCCTCACCCAAAAACTGAGCGGGCATCAATAGCCTTAAAAGTATACAAGGTTTCTGCCTCATGCACTATAACTGGTAGTTGGTTCTGCAAGAGAGATTCTTACATAAAATATCTGCCTACCATTCTACTTCTAGAAATTCTGGGAACCACAAGTGAACCTGAGGCACGGTTTACAAATCAGACTGAAAAGTCTAAGTTTTCTAAACCTCAAATCAGGGAAACTCTGAGTTTTAAGTTTCACAAAGAGAGTTTACTGAACATCTGTTTCTATTATCATAGTAAAATTCTATCCAAAGCTAACCTGGTTGGGAGCAGTTTCTCTTCGATGAACTCAGAGTGTCCTCTGTGTCCAACCTCCTTAAAGCTAATCTCGTTGTTCTGTTTCCTGATTTAGTCAGGAGGGTTGTCTTGTAGTTTTGTGTAACAATAAAAAGAAAATCAGTCACTAGGTCTATTAGACACATTAGGTTTTAAAATTATAAACTTACAATTTAATTTACAAACATATCCTATTGACAAGAATCCAGTTAAAGAATGAGCAGCATTAATTCACAGGGAATGAGATATTTATAAGGAGAGACCAAAAACAGATGTCCTTTTTATTCCTTTATATATGTTCCTAAGACTGATGTTTAGAAGATATGCAAAAATTAATAACACACTTATTACAAAGATGATGTGTTCCTGTGTATTTTTTCCTCATTCTTTCTAAATTGTTTCTTGTAAACCTGTCAGACTAATCTTTCCAGTCTACTGTCTTTGGAAGTTTCTTTTGAACTATTTCCATGCCCCCATTTCAGACAGGATTACTGCTGGGAACAATAAGCAGGGTTCTTTTTTTACATATTAACTCACTCAAGAGCATTTGTTGATATACATATGGCTGGAAAAATTAATTCAAAAGCAACACAATTTTGACATACTTCTCTGTCTTTTTCCTAAATAAAAAGTGGGATATATAGGTTTACTGTAATAGACGTGCTGAACCTAAACAGACCTGATTAGAAAAGTAATATAATTCATTACGTGATTGTTCTCCTATCAACACTGTCATGCACTTGTGAGAGAAGAAGCATGACGAGCACAGTCAATCATCCAGCAAAGGAGTACAATCTGTAACAGAATTTCTTAGGTGTAAAATTCCACACTGGCAATAAACTTTTTTTTTCTGATTCTAATACTGTTTCTGTTTTTGCCTATATTTGAAAAAAAATTATCTGATTTTGTTCATAGAATTGTGCAGTTTATTTGATGATATGTCCTAAAGAGAGAAGTGTAAATAACCAGATATATAAAAATACAACATACCCAGAGCCTAGCAGTCCTTAAAGGACAGAGCTAAAGATGAAGAAAGGAAAAGTGTGCAAGATTGGATGGGTGTTTGGAGTGAGAGACTACAAAGGTCATCAGACTACAAAGGTAGCCTTGGGAGAAATATGTGAATGTGTTGGGCTTCCCATCAAGCTAAAAAATTGTCGAGTATAGAGTTTTTTTTCCATAGAAACATTTTAAAAAAAGCATTTCTCAGATTTCCCTTAGATTTGGACCTATAGGAGCTGTAGGAACTACATTTTTGACAGATTGTAGGTCTTGTCCAAATCTCAATTTAACCGGTTTGTCTTTTCTTCTGATTTTCCTACTTGGAATTCCAAAGATTTTTAATTTCTTCCTCCGTTTATCTAAGTTAATTGCCTCACCCACTCACTGCCTAATGTGTGTGTGTTTGTAATTCCCTTTTTGTTACCCAATATTTGTCGCAGTTTATTGATGGAAAGTCTGAACAGTTATTTGTAGAATGCCTAATAAAAGTTGTAAAATATATATTATGCAAATAAAAGTAGGAATTCAACAGAAAATCTGACTTTGGAGGTCAACAAACAGGGTACTTTGTCCACACTAAGCACAGCATAAGGTCAAGAGGGAGATGCAGTCTCATTGGAAACTGAGGGAATGAAGCCTAATAGTGAGTGCAATGTTCACTTGTCTAGAGTTCTACTATTTTCACAGTGAAAATGAGTCAGATGAATTAAATAATAATATTGATTATATTATTGATTATATTGTTAATAATTAATATCTGGAAAAGACAGTTTCAAGATAAACTGGACATCAAAGGAATGCTTTGCCTCATGGAGCAGATTATTGGTCATCTTTCTCTAAATCTTTCTCTGTTAGAGCCTGACAGATATAGGATTTTGAAGGCCGATACCTATATTTAAGGGGTTTAAACATCTATCCGCTACATTGCCGATATCCGTTTATTTATGTACGTATTGCTGACACAACACATGTAATTTCAGGGAACTTTACAGAGACTATACAATCGGGTCATTGAGGCAGATTGTTAAAAAAGTAAACTCGAGTAGAACCAGGTTCTGTGTTTGTAGCCTTCTCCCATGGCTGACTGGGGATTAAAGGAGATAGAAGCAGAGGAATAAGAGGACCATAGAAGCTCTGATTGATGAGTACTTCCTATGTTAGAAAGGGTAATGGTAAACCAGCTCCACAGGTGGATCTTTCTAGGAAACAAACAACTAAGCAGACAAACTCTGAGTCAGTATTCGTGTCACGGGATGAAGGAGAGCACATACTGTAAATAGTCACAGTAAAAGCTCAGCCAATAGCTATGTCGAGGAGAGAAACAGGTCTACACCCAAAAACAGGCCCAACTCTAACATCTACAAACAAAGATGTTGATCGAGCAGCAGCCGAGCTGACATTTCTCTCAAGGATGGTGTCACATACAAACAAATATTGCAGAAAGGCAGAATGGAGATAGAATAAAGCAAGATGATAAAAGTGGTCCACATTTCCTTAGGTTACCTTTATCTATTGCAGTATAAATATAGAAAATAGTTCAGCATAACTTAACCATTTTGGGTAAGATATAAGAAAGGTAGAGCTGCAGTAGGGCCAAGGTAGAACCAATAAAAATATCTGTCTGGACTGAAATTCTCACTCGCCAGAGCAGGCTGTTAACACTCTCCTGCCTCTTACTTCTCTCCTCACCCAAAAACTGAGCGGGCATCAATAGCCTTAAAAGTATACAAGGTTTCTGCCTCATGCACTATAACTGGTAGTTGGTTCTGCAAGAGAGATTCTTACATAAAATATCTGCCTACCATTCTACTTCTAGAAATTCTGGGAACCACAAGTGAACCTGAGGCACGTTTTACAAATCAGACTGAAAAGTCTAAGTTTTCTAAACCTCAAATCAGGGAAACTCTGAGTTTTAAGTTTCACAAAGAGAGTTTACTGAACATCTGTTTCTATTATCATAGTAAAATTCTATCCAAAGCTAACCTGGTTGGGAGCAGTTTCTCTTCGATGAACTCAGAGTGTCCTCTGTCTCCAACCTCCTTAAAGCTAATCTCGTTGTTCTGTTTCCTGATTTAGTCAGGAGGGTTGTGTTGTAGTTTTGTGTAACAATAAAAAGAAAATCAGTCACTAGGTCTATTAGACACATTAGGTTTTAAAATTATAAACTTACAATTTAATTTACAAACATATCCTATTGACAAGAATCCAGTTAAAGAATGAGCAGCATTAATTCACAGAGAATGAGATATTTATAAGGAGAGACCAAAAAGCAGATGTCCTTTTTATTCCTTTATATATGTTCCTAAGACTGATGTTTAGAAGATATGCAAAAATTAATAACACACTTATTACTAAGATGATGTGTTCCTGTGTATTTTTTCCTCATTCTCTCTAAATTGTTTCTTGTAAACCTGTCAGACTAATCTTTCCAGTCTACTGTCTTTTGAAGTTTCTTTTGAACTATTTCCATGCCCCCATTTCAGACAGGGTTACTGCCGGGAACAATAAGCAGGGTTCTTTTTTTACATATTAACTCACTCAAGGGCATTTGTTGATATACATATGGCTGGAAAAATTAATTCAAAAGCAACACAATTTTGACATACTTCTCTGTCTTTTTCCTAAATAAAAAGTGGGATATATAGGTTTACTGTAATAGACGTGCTGAACCTAAACAGACCTGATTAGAAAAGTAATATAATTCATTACGTGATTGTTCTCCTATCAACACTGTCATGCACTTGTGAGAGAAGAAGCATGACGAGCACAGTCAATCATCCAGCAAAGGAGTACAATCTGTAACAGAATTTCTTAGGTGTAAAATTCCACACTGGCAATAAACTTTTTTTTCTGATTCTAATACTGTTTCTGTTTTTGCCTATATTTGAAAAAAAATTATCTGATTTTGTTCATAGAATTGTGCAGTTTATTTGATGATATGTCCTAAAGAGAGAAGTGTAAATAAACAGATATATAAAAAATACAACATACCCAGAGCCTAGCAGTCCTTAAAGGACAGAGCTAAAGATGAAGAAAGGAAAAGTGTGCAAGATTGGATGGGTGTTTGGAGTGAGAGACTACAAAGGTCATCAGACTACAAAGGTAGCCTTGGGAGAAATATGTGAATGTGTTGGGCTTCCCATCAAGCTAAAAAATTGTCGAGTATAGAGTTTTTTTTCCATAGAAACATTTAAAAAAAAGCATTTCTCATATTTCCCTTAGATTTGGACCCATAGGAGCTGTAGGAACTACATTTTTGACAGATTGTAGGTCTTGTCCAAATCTCAATTTAACCGGTTTGTCTTTTCTTCTGATTTTCCTACTTGGAATTCCAAAGATTTTTAATTTCTTCCTCCGTTTATCTAAGTTAATTGCCTCACCCACTCACTGCCTAATGTGTGTGTGTTTGTAATTCCCTTTTTGTTACCCAATATTTGTCGCAGTTTATTGATGGAAAGTCTGAACAGTTATTTGTAGAATGCCTAATAAAAGTTGTAAAATATATATTATGCAAATAAAAGTAGGAATTCAACAGAAAATCTGACTTTGGAGGTCAACAAACAGGGTACTTTGTCCACACTAAGCACAGCATAAGGTCAAGAGGGAGATGCAGTCTGATTGGAAACTGAGGGAATGAAGCCTAATAGTGAGTGCAATGTTCACTTGTCTAGAGTTCTACTATTTTCACAGTGAAAATGAGTCAGATGAATTAAATAATAATATTGATTATATTATTGATTATATTGTTAATAATTAATATCTGGAAAAGACAGTTTCAAGATGAACTGGACATCAAAGGAACGCTTTGCCTCATGCAGCAGATTATTGGTCATCTTTCTCTAAATCTTTCTCTGTTAGAGCCTGACAGATATAGGATTTTGAAGGCCGATACCTATATTTGAGGGGTTTAAACATCTATCCGCTACATTGCCGATATCCGTTTATTTATGTACGTATTGCTGACACAACACATGTAATTTCAGGGAACTTTACAGAGACTATACAATCGGGTCATTGAGGCAGATTGTTAAAAAAGTAAACTCGAGTAGAACCAGGTTCTGTGTTTGTAGCCTTCTCCCATGGCTGACTGGGGATTAAAGGAGATAGAAGCAGAGGAATAAGAGGACCATAGAAGCTCTGATTGATGAGTACTTCCTATGTTAGAAAGGGTAACGGTAAACCAGCTCCACAGGTGGATCTTTCTGGGAAACAAACAACTAAGCAGACAAGCTCTGAGTCAGTATTCGTGTCACGGGATGAAGGAGAGCACATACTGTAAATAGTCACAGTAAAAGCTCAGCCAATAGCTATGTCGAGGAGAGAAACAGGTCTACACCCAAAAACAGGCCCAACTCTAACATCTACAAACAAAGATGTTGATCGAGCAGCAGCCGAGCTGACATTTCTCTCAAGGATGGTGTCACATACAAACAAATATTGCAGAAAGGCAGAATGGAGATAGAATAAAGCAAGATGATAAAAGTGGTCCACATTTCCTTAGGTTACCTTTATCTATTGCAGTATAAATATAGAAAATAGTTGAGCATAACTTAACCATTTTGGGTAAGATATAAGAAAGTTAGAGCTGCAGTAGGGCCAAGGTAGAACCAATAAAAATATCTGTCTGGACTGAAATTCTCACTCGCCAGAGCAGGCTGTTAACACTCTCCTGCCTCTTACTTCTCTCCTCACCCAAAACTGAGCGGGCATCAATAGCCTTAAAAGTATACAAGGTTTCTGCCTCATGCACTATAACTGGTAGTTGGTTCTGCAAGAGAGATTCTTAGATAAAATATCTGCCTACCATTCTACTTCTAGAAATTCTGGGAACCACAAGTGAACCTGAGGCACGGTTTACAAATCAGACTGAAAAGTCTAAGTTTTCTAAACCTCAAATCAGGGAAACTCTGAGTTTTAAGTTTCACAAAGAGAGTTTACTGAACATCTGTTTCTATTATCATAGTAAAATTCTATCCAAAGCTAACCTGGTTGGGAGCAGTTTCTCTTCGATGAACTCAGAGTGTCCTCTGTCTCCAACCTCCTTAAAGCTAATCTCGTTGTTCTGTTTCCTGATTTAGTCAGGAGGGTTGTGTTGTAGTTTTGTGTAACAATAAAAAGAAAATCAGTCACTAGGTCTATTAGACACATTAGGTTTTAAAATTATAAACTTACAATTTAATTTACAAACATATCCTATTGACAAGAATCCAGTTAAAGAATGAGCAGCATTAATTCACAGAGAATGAGATATTTATAAGGAGAGACCAAAAAGCAGATGTCCTTTTTATTCCTTTATATATGTTCCTAAGACTGATGTTTAGAAGATATGCAAAAATTAATAACACACTTATTACAAAGATGATGTGTTCCTGTGTATTTTTTCCTCATTCTTTCTAAATTGTTTCTTGTAAACCTGTCAGACTAATCTTTCCAGTCTACTGTCTTTTGAAGTTTCTTTTGAACTATTTCCATGCCCCCATTTCAGACAGGGTTACTGCTGGGAACAATAAGCAGGGTTCTTTTTTTACATATTAACTCACTCAAGAGCATTTGTTGATATACATATGGCTGGAAAAATTAATTCAAAAGCAACACAATTTTGACATACTTCTCTGTCTTTTTCCTAAATAAAAAGTGGGATATATAGGTTTACTGTAATAGACGTGCTGAACCTAAACAGACCTGATTAGAAAAGTATTATAATTCATTACGTGATTGTTCTCCTATCAACACTGTCATGCACTTGTGAGAGAAGAAGCATGACGAGCACAGTCAATCATCCAGCAAAGGAGTACAATCTGTAACAGAATTTCTTAGGTGTAAAATTCCACACTGGCAATAAACTTTTTTTTTCTGATTCTAATACTGTTTCTGTTTTTGCCTATATTTGAAAAAAAGTTATCTGATTTTGTTCATAGAATTGTGCAGTTTAGTTGATGATATGTCCTAAAGAGAGAAGTGTAAATAAACAGATATATAAAAAATACAACATACCCAGAGCCTAGCAGTCCTTAAAGGACAGAGCTAAAGATGAAGAAAGGAAAAGTGTGCAAGATTGGATGGGTGTTTGGAGTGAGAGACTACAAAGGTCATCAGACTACAAAGGTAGCCTTGGGAGAAATATGTGAATGTGTTGGGCTTCCCATCGAGCTAAAAAATTGTCGAGTATAGAGTTTTTTTTCCATAGAAACATTAAAAAAAAAGCATTTCTCATATTTCCCTTAGATTTGGACCTATAGGAGCTGTAGGAACTACATTTTTGACAGATTGTAGGTCTTGTCCAAATCTCAATTTAACCGGTTTGTCTTTTCTTCTGATTTTCCTACTTGGAATTCCAAAGATTTTTAATTTCTTCCTCCGTTTATCTAAGTTAATTGCCTCACCCACTCACTGCCTAATGTGTGTGTGTTTGTAATTCCCTTTTTGTTACCCAATATTTGTCGCAGTTTATTGATGGAAAGTCTGAACAGTTATTTGTAGAATGCCTAATAAAAGTTGTAAAATATATATTATGCAAATAAAAGTAGGAATTCAACAGAAAATCTGACTTTGGAGGTCAACAAACAGGGTACTTTGTCCACACTAAGCACAGCATAAGGTCAAGAGGGAGATGCAGTCTGATTGGAAACTGAGGGAATGAAGCCTAATAGTGAGTGCAATGTTCACTTGTCTAGAGTTCTACTATTTTCACAGTGAAAATGAGTCAGATGAATTAAATAATAATATTGATTATATTATTGATTATATTGTTAATAATTAATATCTGGAAAAGACAGTTTCAAGATGAACTGGACATCAAAGGAACGCTTTGCCTCATGCAGCAGATTATTGGTCATCTTTCTCTAAATCTTTCTCTGTTAGAGCCTGACAGATATAGGATTTTGAAGGCCGATATCTATATTTGAGGGGTTTAAACATCTATCCGCTACATTGCCGATATCCGTTTATTTATGTACGTATTGCTGACACAACACATGTAATTTCAGGAAACTTTACAGAGACTATACAATCGGGTCATTGAGGCAGATTGTTAAAAAAGTAAACTCGAGTAGAACCAGGTTCTGTGTTTGTAGCCTTCTCCCATGGCTGACTGGGGATTAAAGGAGATAGAAGCAGAGGAATAAGAGGACCATAGAAGCTCTGATTGATGAGTACTTCCTATGTTAGAAAGGGTAACGGTAAACCAGCTCCACAGGTGGATCTTTCTGGGAAACAAACAACTAAGCAGACAAGCTCTGAGTCAGTATTCGTGTCACGGGATGAAGGAGAGCACATACTGTAAATAGTCACAGTAAAAGCTCAGCCAATAGCTATGTGGAGGAGAGAAACAGGTCTACACCCAAAAACAGGCCCAACTCTAACATCTACAAACAAAGATGTTGATCGAGCAGCAGCCGAGCTGACATTTCTCTCAAGGATGGTGTCACATACAAACAAATATTGCAGAAAGGCAGAATGGAGATAGAATAAAGCAAGATGATAAAAGTGGTCCACATTTCCTTAGGTTACCTTTATCTATTGCAGTATAAATATAGAAAATAGTTGAGCATAACTTAACCATTTTGGGTAAGATATAAGAAAGTTAGAGCTGCAGTAGGGCCAAGGTAGAACCAATAAAAATATCTGTCTGGACTGAAATTCTCACTCGCCAGAGCAGGCTGTTAACACTCTCCTGCCTCTTACTTCTCTCCTCACCCAAAACTGAGCGGGCATCAATAGCCTTAAAAGTATACAAGGTTTCTGCCTCATGCACTATAACTGGTAGTTGGTTCTGCAAGAGAGATTCTTAGATAAAATATCTGCCTACCATTCTACTTCTAGAAATTCTGGGAACCACAAGTGAACCTGAGGCACGGTTTACAAATCAGACTGAAAAGTCTAAGTTTTCTAAACCTCAAATCAGGGAAACTCTGAGTTTTAAGTTTCACAAAGAGAGTTTACTGAACATCTGTTTCTATTATCATAGTAAAATTCTATCCAAAGCTAACCTGGTTGGGAGCAGTTTCTCTTCGATGAACTCAGAGTGTCCTCTGTCTCCAACCTCCTTAAAGCTAATCTCGTTGTTCTGTTTCCTGATTTAGTCAGGAGGGTTGTGTTGTAGTTTTGTGTAACAATAAAAAGAAAATCAGTCACTAGGTCTATTAGACACATTAGGTTTTAAAATTATAAACTTACAATTTAATTTACAAACATATCCTATTGACAAGAATCCAGTTAAAGAATGAGCAGCATTAATTCACAGAGAATGAGATATTTATAAGGAGAGACCAAAAAGCAGATGTCCTTTTTATTCCTTTATATATGTTCCTAAGACTGATGTTTAGAAGATATGCAAAAATTAATAACACACTTATTACAAAGATGATGTGTTCCTGTGTATTTTTTCCTCATTCTTTCTAAATTGTTTCTTGTAAACCTGTCAGACTAATCTTTCCAGTCTACTGTCTTTGGAAGTTTCTTTTGAACTATTTCCATGCCCCCATTTCAGACAGGATTACTGCTGGGAACAATAAGCAGGGTTCTTTTTTTACATATTAACTCACTCAAGAGCATTTGTTGATATACATATGGCTGGAAAAATTAATTCAAAAGCAACACAATTTTGACATACTTCTCTGTCTTTTTCCTAAATAAAAAGTGGGATATATAGGTTTACTGTAATAGACGTGCTGAACCTAAACAGACCTGATTAGAAAAGTATTATAATTCATTACGTGATTGTTCTCCTATCAACACTGTCATGCACTTGTGAGAGAAGAAGCATGACGAGCACAGTCAATCATCCAGCAAAGGAGTACAATCTGTAACAGAATTTCTTAGGTGTAAAATTCCACACTGGCAATAAACTTTTTTTTTCTGATTCTAATACTGTTTCTGTTTTTGCCTATATTTGAAAAAAAATTATCTGATTTTGTTCATAGAATTGTGCAGTTTATTTGATGATATGTCCTAAAGAGAGAAGTGTAAATAAACAGATATATAAAAAATACAACATACCCAGAGCCTAGCAGTCCTTAAAGGACAGAGCTAAAGATGAAGAAAGGAAAAGTGTGCAAGATTGGATGGGTGTTTGGAGTGAGAGACTACAAAGGTCATCAGACTACAAAGGTAGCCTTGGGAGAAATATGTGAATGTGTTGGGCTTCCCATCAAGCTAAAAAATTGTCGAGTATAGAGTTTTTTTTCCATAGAAACATTTAAAAAAAAGCATTTCTCAGATTTCCCTTAGATTTGGACCTATAGGAGCTGTAGGAACTACATTTTTGACAGATTGTAGGTCTTGTCCAAATCTCAATTTAACCGGTTTGTCTTTTCTTCTGATTTTCCTACTTGGAATTCCAAAGATTTTTAATTTCTTCCTCCGTTTATCTAAGTTAATTGCCTCACCCACTCACTGCCTAATGTGTGTGTGTTTGTAATTCCCTTTTTGTTACCCAATATTTGTCGCAGTTTATTGATGGAAAGTCTGAACAGTTATTTGTAGAATGCCTAATAAAAGTTGTAAAATATATATTATGCAAATAAAAGTAGGAATTCAACAGAAAATCTGACTTTGGAGGTCAACAAACAGGGTACTTTGTCCACACTAAGCACAGCATAAGGTCAAGAGGGAGATGCAGTCTGATTGGAAACTGAGGGAATGAAGCCTAATAGTGAGTGCAATGTTCACTTGTCTAGAGTTCTACTATTTTCACAGTGAAAATGAGTCAGATGAATTAAATAATAATATTGATTATATTATTGATTATATTGTTAATAATTAATATCTGGAAAAGACAGTTTCAAGATAAACTGGACATCAAAGGAACGCTTTGCCTCATGGAGAAGATTATTGGTCATCTTTCTCTAAATCTTTCTCTGTTAGAGCCTGACAGATATAGGATTTTGAAGGCCGATACCTATATTTAAGGGGTTTAAACATCTATCCGCTACATTGCCGATATCCGTTTATTTATGTACGTATTGCTGACACAACACATGTAATTTCAGGGAACTTTACAGAGACTATACAATCGGGTCATTGAGGCAGATTGTTAAAAAAGTAAACTCGAGTAGAACCAGGTTCTGTGTTTGTAGCCTTCTCCCATGGCTGACTGGGGATTAAAGGAGATAGAAGCAGAGGAATAAGAGGACCATAGAAGCTCTGATTGATAAGTACTTCCTATGTTAGAAAGGGTAATGGTAAACCAGCTCCACAGGTGGATCTTTCTAGGAAACAAACAACTAAGCAGACAAGCTCTGAGTCAGTATTCGTGTCTCGGGATGAGGGAGAGCACATACTGTAAATAGTCACAGTAAAAGCTCAGCCAATAGCTATGTCGAGGAGAGAAACAGGTCTACACCCAAAAACAGGCCCAACTCTAACATCTACAAACAAAGATGTTGATCGAGCAGCAGCCGAGCTGACATTTCTCTCAAGGATGGTGTCACATACAAACAAATATTGCAGAAAGGCAGAATGGAGATAGAATAAAGCAAGATGATAAAAGTGGTCCACATTTCCTTAGGTTACCTTTATCTATTGCAGTATAAATATAGAAAATAGTTGAGCATAACTTAACCATTTTGGGTAAGATATAAGAAAGTTAGAGCTGCAGTAGGGCCAAGGTAGAACCAATAAAAATATCTGTCTGGACTTAAATTCTCACTCGCCAGAGCAGGCTGTTAACACTCTCCTGCCTCTTACTTCTCTCCTCACCCAAAAACTGAGCGGGCATCAATAGCCTTAAAAGTATACAAGGTTTCTGCCTCATGCACTATAACTGGTAGTTGGTTCTCTAAGAGAGATTCTTACATAAAATATCTGCCTACCATTCTACTTCTAGAAATTCTGGGAACCACAAGTGAACCTGAGGTACGTTTTACATATCAGACTGAAAAGTCTAAGTTTTCTAAACCTCAAATCAGGGAAACTATGAGTTTTAAGTTTCACAAAGAGAGTTTACTGAACATCTGTTTCTATTATCATAGTAAAATTCTATCCAAAGCTAACCTGGTTGGGAGCAGTTTCTCTTCGATGAACTCAGAGTGTCCTCTGTCTCCAACCTCCTTAAAGCTAATCTCGTTGTTCTGTTTCCTGATTTAGTCAGGAGGGTTGTGTTGTAGTTTTGTGTAACAATAAAAAGAAAATCAGTCACTAGGTCTATTAGACACATTAGGTTTTAAAATTATAAACTTACAATTTAATTTACAAACATATCCTATTGACAAGAATCCAGTTAAAGAATGAGCAGCATTAATTCACAGAGAATGAGATATTTATAAGGAGAGACCAAAAAGCAGATGTCCTTTTTATTCCTTTATATATGTTCCTAAGACTGATGTTTAGAAGATATGCAAAAATTAATAACACACTTATTACTAAGATGATGTGTTCCTGTGTATTTTTTCCTCATTCTCTCTAAATTGTTTCTTGTAAACCTGTCAGACTAATCTTTCCAGTCTACTGTCTTTTGAAGTTTCTTTTGAACTATTTCCATGCCCCCATTTCAGACAGGGTTACTGCCGGGAACAATAAGCAGGGTTCTTTTTTTACATATTAACTCACTCAAGGGCATTTGTTGATATACATATGGCTGGAAAAATTAATTCAAAAGCAACACAATTTTGACATACTTCTCTGTCTTTTTCCTAAATAAAAAGTGGGATATATAGGTTTACTGTAATAGACGTGCTGAACCTAAACAGACCTGATTAGAAAAGTATTATAATTCATTACGTGATTGTTCTCCTATCAACACTGTCATGCACTTGTGAGAGAAGAAGCATGACGAGCACAGTCAATCATCCAGCAAAGGAGTACAATCTGTAACAGAATTTCTTAGGTGTAAAATTCCACACTGGCAATAAACTTTTTTTTCTGATTCTAATACTGTTTCTGTTTTTGCCTATATTTGAAAAAAAATTATCTGATTTTGTTCATAGAATTGTGCAGTTTATTTGATGATATGTCCTAAAGAGAGAAGTGTAAATAAACAGATATATAAAAAATACAACATACCCAGAGCCTAGCAGTCCTTAAAGGACAGAGCTAAAGATGAAGAAAGGAAAAGTGTGCAAGATTGGATGGGTGTTTGGAGTGAGAGACTACAAAGGTCATCAGACTACAAAGGTAGCCTTGGGAGAAATATGTGAATGTGTTGGGCTTCCCATCAAGCTAAAAAATTGTCGAGTATAGAGTTTTTTTTCCATAGAAACATTTAAAAAAAAGCATTTCTCAGATTTCCCTTAGATTTGGACCTATAGGAGCTGTAGGAACTACATTTTTGACAGATTGTAGGTCTTGTCCAAATCTCAATTTAACCGGTTTGTCTTTTCTTCTGATTTTCCTACTTGGAATTCCAAAGATTTTTAATTTCTTCCTCCGTTTATCTAAGTTAATTGCCTCACCCACTCACTGCCTAATGTGTGTGTGTTTGTAATTCCCTTTTTGTTACCCAATATTTGTCGCAGTTTATTGATGGAAAGTCTGAACAGTTATTTGTAGAATGCCTAATAAAAGTTGTAAAATATATATTATGCAAATAAAAGTAGGAATTCAACAGAAAATCTGACTTTGGAGGTCAACAAACAGGGTACTTTGTCCACACTAAGCACAGCATAAGGTCAAGAGGGAGATGCAGTCTGATTGGAAACTGAGGGAATGAAGCCTAATAGTGAGTGCAATGTTCACTTGTCTAGAGTTCTACTATTTTCACAGTGAAAATGAGTCAGATGAATTAAATAATAATATTGATTATATTATTGATTATATTGTTAATAATTAATATCTGGAAAAGACAGTTTCAAGATAAACTGGACATCAAAGGAACGCTTTGCCTCATGGAGAAGATTATTGGTCATCTTTCTCTAAATCTTTCTCTGTTAGAGCCTGACAGATATAGGATTTTGAAGGCCGATACCTATATTTAAGGGGTTTAAACATCTATCCGCTACATTGCCGATATCCGTTTATTTATGTACGTATTGCTGACACAACACATGTAATTTCAGGGAACTTTACAGAGACTATACAATCGGGTCATTGAGGCAGATTGTTAAAAAAGTAAACTCGAGTAGAACCAGGTTCTGTGTTTGTAGCCTTCTCCCATGGCTGACTGGGGATTAAAGGAGATAGAAGCAGAGGAATAAGAGGACCATAGAAGCTCTGATTGATAAGTACTTCCTATGTTAGAAAGGGTAACGGTAAACCAGCTCCACAGGTGGATCTTTCTAGGAAACAAACAACTAAGCAGACAAGCTCTGAGTCAGTATTCGTGTCTCGGGATGAGGGAGAGCACATACTGTAAATAGTCACAGTAAAAGCTCAGCCAATAGCTATGTCGAGGAGAGAAACAGGTCTACACCCAAAAACAGGCCCAACTCTAACATCTACAAACAAAGATGTTGATCGAGCAGCAGCCGAGCTGACATTTCTCTCAAGGATGGTGTCACATACAAACAAATATTGCAGAAAGGCAGAATGGAGATAGAATAAAGCAAGATGATAAAAGTGGTCCACATTTCCTTAGGTTACCTTTATCTATTGCAGTATAAATATAGAAAATAGTTGAGCATAACTTAACCATTTTGGGTAAGATATAAGAAAGTTAGAGCTGCAGTAGGGCCAAGGTAGAACCAATAAAAATATCTGTCTGGACTTAAATTCTCACTCGCCAGAGCAGGCTGTTAACACTCTCCTGCCTCTTACTTCTCTCCTCACCCAAAAACTGAGCGGGCATCAATAGCCTTAAAAGTATACAAGGTTTCTGCCTCATGCACTATAACTGGTAGTTGGTTCTCTAAGAGAGATTCTTACATAAAATATCTGCCTACCATTCTACTTCTAGAAATTCTGGGAACCACAAGTGAACCTGAGGTACGTTTTACATATCAGACTGAAAAGTCTAAGTTTTCTAAACCTCAAATCAGGGAAACTATGAGTTTTAAGTTTCACAAAGAGAGTTTACTGAACATCTGTTTCTATTATCATAGTAAAATTCTATCCAAAGCTAACCTGGTTGGGAGCAGTTTCTCTTCGATGAACTCAGAGTGTCCTCTGTCTCCAACCTCCTTAAAGCTAATCTCGTTGTTCTGTTTCCTGATTTAGTCAGGAGGGTTGTGTTGTAGTTTTGTGTAACAATAAAAAGAAAATCAGTCACTAGGTCTATTAGACACATTAGGTTTTAAAATTATAAACTTACAATTTAATTTACAAACATATCCTATTGACAAGAATCCAGTTAAAGAATGAGCAGCATTAATTCACAGAGAATGAGATATTTATAAGGAGAGACCAAAAAGCAGATGTCCTTTTTATTCCTTTATATATGTTCCTAAGACTGATGTTTAGAAGATATGCAAAAATTAATAACACACTTATTACTAAGATGATGTGTTCCTGTGTATTTTTTCCTCATTCTCTCTAAATTGTTTCTTGTAAACCTGTCAGACTAATCTTTCCAGTCTACTGTCTTTTGAAGTTTCTTTTGAACTATTTCCATGCCCCCATTTCAGACAGGGTTACTGCCGGGAACAATAAGCAGGGTTCTTTTTTTACATATTAACTCACTCAAGGGCATTTGTTGATATACATATGGCTGGAAAAATTAATTCAAAAGCAACACAATTTTGACATACTTCTCTGTCTTTTTCCTAACTAAAAAGTGGGATATATAGGTTTACTGTAATAGACGTGCTGAACCTAAACAGACCTGATTAGAAAAGTATTATAATTCATTAAGTGATTGTTCTCCTATCAACACTGTCATGCACTTGTGAGAGAAGAAGCATGACGAGCACAGTCAATCATCCAGCAAAGGAGTACAATCTGTAACAGAATTTCTTAGGTGTAAAATTCCACACTGGCAATAAACTTTTTTTTCTGATTCTAATACTGTTTCTGTTTTTGCCTATATTTGAAAAAAAATTATCTGATTTTGTTCATAGAATTGTGCAGTTTATTTGATGATATGTCCTAAAGAGAGAAGTGTAAATAAACAGATATATAAAAAATACAACATACCCAGAGCCTAGCAGTCCTTAAAGGACAGAGCTAAAGATGAAGAAAGGAAAAGTGTGCAAGATTGGATGGGTGTTTGGAGTGAGAGACTACAAAGGTCATCAGACTACAAAGGTAGCCTTGGGAGAAATATGTGAATGTGTTGGGCTTCCCATCAAGCTAAAAAATTGTCGAGTATAGAGTTTTTTTTCCATAGAAACATTTAAAAAAAAGCATTTCTCATATTTCCCTTAGATTTGGACCCATAGGAGCTGTAGGAACTACATTTTTGACAGATTGTAGGTCTTGTCCAAATCTCAATTTAACCGGTTTGTCTTTTCTTCTGATTTTCCTACTTGGAATTCCAAAGATTTTTAATTTCTTCCTCCGTTTATCTAAGTTAATTGCCTCACCCACTCACTGCCTAATGTGTGTGTGTTTGTAATTCCCTTTTTGTTACCCAATATTTGTCGCAGTTTATTGATGGAAAGTCTGAACAGTTATTTGTAGAATGCCTAATAAAAGTTGTAAAATATATATTATGCAAATAAACGTAGGAGTTCAACAGAAAATCTGACTTTGGAGGTCAACAAACAGGGTACTTTGTCCACACTAAGCACAGCATAAGGTCAAGAGGGAGATGCAGTCTCATTGGAAACTGAGGGAATGAAGCCTAATAGTGAGTGCAATGTTCACTTGTCTAGAGTTCTACTATTTTCACAGTGAAAATGAGTCAGATGAATTAAATAATAATATTGATTATATTATTGATTATATTGTTAATAATTAATATCTGGAAAAGACAGTTTCAAGATGAACTGGACATCAAAGGAACGCTTTGCCTCATGGAGCAGATTATTGGTCATCTTTCTCTAAATCTTTCTCTGTTAGAGCCTGACAGATATAGGATTTTGAAGGCCGATACCTATATTTGAGGGGTTTAAACATCTATCCGCTACATTGCTGATATCCGTTTATTTATGTACGTATTGCTGACACAACACATGTAATTTCAGGAAACTTTACAGAGACTATACAATCGGGTCATTGAGGCAGATTGTTAAAAAAGTAAACTCGAGTAGAACCAGGTTCTGTGTTTGTAGCCTTCTCCCATGGCTGACTGGGGATTAAAGGAGATAGAAGCAGAGGAATAAGAGGACCATAGAAGCTCTGATTGATAAGTACTTCCTATGTTAGAAAGGGTAACGGTACACCAGCTCCACAGGTGGATCTTTCTAGGAAACAAACAACTAAGCAGACAAGCTCTGAGTCAGTATTCGTGTCACGGGATGAAGGAGAGCACATACTGTAAATAGTCACAGTAAAAGCTCAGCCAATAGCTATGTCGAGGAGAGAAACAGGTCTACACCCAAAAACAGGCCCAACTCTAACATCTACAAACAAAGATGTTGATCGAGCAGCAGCCGAGCTGACATTTCTCTCAAGGATGGTGTCACATACAAACAAATATTGCAGAAAGGCAGAATGGAGATAGAATAAAGCAAGATGATAAAAGTGGTCCACATTTCCTTAGGTTACCTTTATCTATTGCAGTATAAATATAGAAAATAGTTGAGCATAACTTAACCATTTTGGGTAAGATATAAGAAAGTTAGAGCTGCAGTAGGGCCAAGGTAGAACCAATAAAAATATCTGTCTGGACTGAAATTCTCACTCGCCAGAGCAGGCTGTTAACACTCTCCTGCCTCTTACTTCTCTCCTCACCCAAAAACTGAGCGGGCATCAATAGCCTTAAAAGTATACAAGGTTTCTGCCTCATGCACTATAACTGGTAGTTGGTTCTGCAAGAGAGATTCTTACATAAAATATCTGCCTACCATTCTACTTCTAGAAATTCTGGGAACCACAAGTGAACCTGAGGCACGTTTTACAAATCAGACTGAAAAGTCTAAGTTTTCTAAACCTCAAATCAGGGAAACTCTGAGTTTTAAGTTTCACAAAGAGAGTTTACTGAACATCTGTTTCTATTATCATAGTAAAATTCTATCCAAAGCTAACCTGGTTGGGAGCAGTTTCTCTTCGATGAACTCAGAGTGTCCTCTGTGTCCAACCTCCTTAAAGCTAATCTCGTTGTTCTGTTTCCTGATTTAGTCAGGAGGGTTGTCTTGTAGTTTTGTGTAACAATAAAAAGAAAATCAGTCACTAGGTCTATTAGACACATTAGGTTTTAAAATTATAAACTTACAATTTAATTTACAAACATATCCTATTGACAAAAATCCAGTTAAAGAATGAGCAGCATTAATTCACAGAGAATGAGATATTTATAAGGAGAGACCAAAAACAGATGTCCTTTTTATTCCTTTATATATGTTCCTAAGACTGATGTTTAGAAGATACGCAAAAATTAATAACACACTTATTACAAAGATGATGTGTTCCTGTGTATTTTTGTTCCCTCATTCTTTCTAAATTGTTTCTTGTAAACCTGTCAGACTAATCTTTCCAGTCTACTGTCTTTGGAAGTTTCTTTTGAACTATTTCCATGCCCCCATTTCAGACAGGATTACTGCTGGGAACAATAAGCAGGGTTCTTTTTTTACATATTAACTCACTCAAGAGCATTTGTTGATATACATATGGCTGGAAAAATTAATTCAAAAGCAACACAATTTTGACATACTTCTCTGTCTTTTTCCTAAATAAAAAGTGGGATATATAGATTTACTGTAATAGACGTGCTGAACCTAAACAGACCTGATTAGAAAAGTAATATAATTCATTACGTGATTGTTCTCCTATTGACACTGTCATGCACTTGTGAGAGAAGAAGCATGACGAGCACAGTCAATCATCCAGCAAAGGAGTACAATCTGTAACAGAATTTCTTAGGTGTAAAATTCCACACTGGCAATAAACTTTTTTTTAGAAAGAAAATACTAACCCAACATGTTTCATGTGTCTGACCCCCAAGGTGTGGTAACCCTGTTCTATATATATAAAAAAGGAACCATCATTACTGCACATCTTTTAAGCATTTGTTCCAGAGGAGAACATAGACAAAATGTTGCTTCCTCTTGACTTACTTTTCCTACTACTCCTCAACTTTGAAAATGGTTTATAGTTGATATTTTGT
The DNA here is from genome assembly GCA_030533445.1 of Cyprinodon diabolis. Classification (NCBI taxonomy): domain Eukaryota; kingdom Metazoa; phylum Chordata; class Actinopteri; order Cyprinodontiformes; family Cyprinodontidae; genus Cyprinodon; species Cyprinodon diabolis. The sequence continues at coordinate 37,933,673 of CM060064.1, read as the reverse complement.
GTTTGGACCTAATACCATCTAGTGATTTGCTGTAGAAAATGTCCTTTTTAGTGGTCAAAGTGTTTTCCTTATAAGTAATAATGCAACCTACATGTCAAAAAATGTATTACCCACAACAAAAAGAAAAAAAAAATGAAAAGAACATGTCACAATGACAAAGACTTTGATCTACTTTTCATACACTTCAAACCAGTTATGCACAGCATGCGTAACTACCTAAAGTTGATATACTTGTTTGTTCAACTGGAGCTTTAAAAGCTCCCCTTTTTGCTTAGAATCTTATGAAGGTAGTGCTGAAGACGAATATTTGTGTGGTTTCCTCCTTCAGTACAGGTAGTATACTTTTTTTTATGTAAACAAACCAAGTTAAATCCATTAACATCGTAGATAGGTAAATATGTTTCTCTAAAATATATATTGTTATTTATTCCAGGAATAACCATGAAATTGAGAAGTTATTTGATTCTAATGGTGAACTTTGCAGTTTCATCAGCAATTTCCGTCCCAATAGTGAGTAGTTTTGGACAAAGCTGTTATATGTAATCATGATGTACAAAAGAAATATTGCATACCCCTTCTGTTTTTTTGCATCATTTTATTTTTTATGTTTAATATTTGTTATTTAATCCAGGCAGGGGTAGAGAAAGTTGGTAAGTTCAAAACATTTTTGGTCCCATCTAGATAAGTCTTTCAGTGAATTCTAAGAAGTTTTTATGAGATCATATGGTGTGAAAAGGAGGAATGTTGTGTTTTTTGTAGAACTTAATCACAATGACACCACAACAGAGGGTAAAGTAAAATGTCTTTATTCATTTAAAAATACCATTGATTGGGGTGAATTCTTTGTTTAAACCTCTAACTTTATGCCCAAATCTTAGATTTAACAATTGATGACATTCGTGTGGTAAGTTTAGATCTGCAGGCAAATAAATAAGATGCTTTTCAAACCTTTAATATATGGATGTTTTTTTTCTTATATGGATATGTCTTATACACATTTTGTTCAGCCTCCAAACTTTCAAAGGAGTAGCATTCTACCTGGAAATGATCTATGGACATCCCAAGTTTCCTACGTCTTGGATAAAAGCCTAGGTAGTATTACTTTCTTTAAATAAAAAAATATAAATGTATTCAAACCACATTTTTGAGCTGGGGTATTTTTGTAGAGAGATTACTCAAAGTTTTTGCAGACTTAATGTAAACAAATAATCAGGGTTTGCAGCTTTGTAAATACCAGTCTGAAAAGAGCCTTTTCTTATATGATTTTTGTCATTAAAAATACAATAAAATACAACTGAAATCTAATTTTCTTATTTTTGTTCTATGAATATCATTAGTGTTTAACTTAATGCAGATTAATGCTATGCTCCATGTGTTGTTCTTTTTTCACTAATATGAAACTAACTTCTTAATAAAAGACCTGAACGCCAAAGGAGTCATCATGAGAGCTTTCGACCAATTCAGGGTGAAGTCATGCATTGATTTTAAACCCCGGGATTCTGAGGTATACTACATCAACATCAAAAAGTTAAATGGGTATGTCCTCTGTCTTTTTTTTCTTTTTCTAGAAGTAACATTTTGCTAATGGCAACACTCAAGTTGTGCTTTTAAGACTAGAATTCCCAGGAATGTCAGTTTTTATATCCCTTTACCAGAGTTATTCGCCCCATCCACTCCCTGCTGCATGCTCCTGCCCCCTTCTGCACGTAGCTGTTTCTAAGAATGGGCAGCTAGATATGAAGCCCAAATATGTCACATAATACAACCATTAGGCCTCATCACACATTTTTGTAGACTTGTCATAAATTTCTCATACTTTTTCTCCTACTAGTGCGCCAGATTAGATTCAACATTCAAACCAGCATTCTTGACTTCAGTTAATAATCGTAAATAGTCCTTGTAAACTGATGCATTCCAGATGTGAGAATGTGAGTGGTCATTCTCGAGAAATTTGCATAATTACCACCTTAATAATACCATTGGGTATGACTTTCCAATAAGGGGGTGTTCATTCACAAAAAAGGCATCCATAATCATAACAGAAACACTGCGTTCAGACTGAGCACAGTGACCACAGAGAGTGTGATTGATTTACTCAGTATCCCTATTCAAACTGCACGTGGGAAGGCGACAAAGAGGCCAGCAGAGAATCTCATGTGGGAATTCATTCTCACCTTGTACTTCTTGATAGAACTGAAGAGGAGCCTTATAACCAAAAGATTTGCCACCTATTCTACTTTAAGGACATATGGGAGGATGGCAGGAAAGAGGGATGGTTTCCTGGCCATAATGGGACACTTGACAGTTATGGTCTAATGTTGGCTAAATTCTGACTGATTCCAGCAGACTCATGGAAAAGTTTTCAGACTTGTTTTGTTGTTGCTTGCAAAGATGCGTTTTTCTGATAGAATTAGCCATATTACTGTCGGTCAACTGTCATTTGATCTGATCAAAATAAAAAAGGTTTCCACTGAATTTCACCTGGAGTTTGAGATTTATCACTTAGAAGTCAAGAGTGACTAGAGATCTCCTCTTCCTTGAATCTGTAGTCTCCCTTGTTCAGCTGGATATCCCCATAAACATGTACATTCTTTTTTAACTAATGTTCTCACTTAAACTGTTTCACAGATTGAGTATGCATGCAGATACTTTGTATATCTCTCACAATATAAGTAGGATTTTGTTTGGAAAACCTTTTAATATTTGTTTTGTCTTAATAGAATTGTCTGCTTTTTCTACATAGAATTAAAAAAATTATAAAATGTAACAAAATATTAATTAATATATTTATTGCATTGGCACTTAGGATTAGCAATTTCACCCTTTTCAGATTTTGATAGGTACTTCTAGTTAAAGTTATAGCTTTTTTGTAAAAAAAAAAAAAAAAAAATCCCATTGTTTTTCAGGGTTATTTACTTTTTAATCTCAAAATATTGTGAGTTTAAAGTAGTCCTGTTGTATTTTATTTTGACAGCTTAGGGTCACTTGTGATTTAAGAATTAAAGAAAGTATTGATGCAGCATTGTTTGAAAATAGAAGTGTATATTCTGTATAAATGTTATTTTCACAGCTATAAACACGGTGAATGGATGCTAAATTCTTCACTTTTAAAAGTTTTGATTAAACAGACTTTTGATTAATACTTTTCTTTTCCAGGTGCTTTTCGTATGTTGGTCGTCAATTCATGAATGGACAGGAACTCTCTATTGGTACAGGCTGTGATAACCTTGCCATTGTTGAGCATGAGATTCTTCATGCACTTGGTTTCCTCCATGAGCAGTCTCGATATGACAGAGATGATTTTGTGAGGATTGTATTTGACAACATCTTAAAAGGTATAATAGACAACTTTATATTTGTCGTATATTAACAAAAATGTTCATTTTAAATTTATTTTTGTTTTATCCTTGCACTAACTAACTGCCAAGGCATATACTGCCCTGATATCCTGGAAATCCCCCAAAAAAGAAACAAAAATAAATACTTAAAGCTACAGTGTGTAACTTTTAGCGACATCTAGTGGTCAGACTGCAGACTGCAGCAACATGAACATCTCCCCCCCCCACCGCTTCTCCCCCCCAACAGTACGGCGAGCGTTGCGGGACAAAATGTCTTCCACGACGTCCGCATCACCTACCTTCTCAAGTGATGAGGTTTGTTTACATAGATAATTTTACAGATAGTATTTCATTAGTCTGTGTAGGGTATAGATTTCATGTAGACTTAAGATAATAAATATACCCGTTATTTTTTCTAAATCGTTTGCCGATCTCGCAATCACTAGGTTGCTGGCTCTGCGCTGCCGTAGCGCAAAGATGTCTGCCTCCATGGCTGCGAGACCCGCTCCTATGTAATTATAAATAATGAATTCTAAGGCAACGCAAATATTAAGGTTAAGAGGCTGAGCTCGTAGATGATGATAAAATAACATAGTTATGTACAATATATTACATTTCTGACTGTATATCCCTGTAATTATTACACACTGTAGCTTTAAAAACCCAGTCATAAGAAATGACAAATAATCTCTAAAACGTATATATTAATTTGGTTGAATATGTAGTGAAAGCCACATGCACAAATGTATTATTAGTGCAAGGGATACATGCATTTGTGCAGAAAAATTTATAGTTTTTAAAGTGAGCTGTAATGGGAGGCTGAAAAGTTGCATAAATATTGTTTTTGAATGACCTTTAAAAATAGCTAACTTGAAAAAAATAAAAAAATATGTAAAAATGTTTTATTTATCCTAGTATACATTTAAAAAATAGTTGAGATGTATGTTATTAACATACCTGTGTGTCTCATTGTATGCATGCTATTGCTTTAAAAGTAAATTAAAGAGATTAACATTACCGTACACACCTTAATGAAAAATAAATCTGTTAAGTCCATGAAAATTTTAGAAGCAATTTCTGCTTGAAAATACACTACTAAAAGAAGTTTTGCCCTTTTATTTGTACATTTCTTATAGTTTTATACTAACAACTCTGCAGAAATGATCACTTATATGTAGTGTCCGTCTGCCAGGGAACTCCTAGATCGGCTTTTTTTATCGGCTGAGGTACAGCAACCAGCTGCAAAAAAAAAAATACTTTCCAAACTCTAGCATCTGCCGTTCTTGTTGCTGGACACTTAGCCACTGAAAACGCTCTAGTATCGACACTGGAAAGACTGTAAGACTGGCCACGCATGACGCTCAATGGACTTTGCATGTAAACCAGAAACCTCTGGTGCTCAAATGCATTTTGTATGAACACACTATTAGGACATATGCCCCTACAATCACCTAAACCTGTCAGTGAGGCTGCATTCTGTCACAGTATAAAGAAAGAAATCCAACACTGAAATGAGAATTGCCAAAGTGATTCAGCAGTTAAGCACTACCAATGCACACAAAATAGCAAAAATAAAATAAACTTCCATATTCAAACTGTTGCTTAATATTTAGGTGTGAATATAAATCACTATTAGTTTGAAAACATGGAAGTAAAAAAGAAACTTGTAAGGGGTCAAAATTTTAAATGTCAATATACTCCTTTCAAAGATACCTCAAATTATTTAACTATGAACTTTTTTTCTTTTATAATTAAAGAAGGGCTTTAAAAAATAGATGCAATAAATTGGGGATAAAACAAACTAAACTAAATGTTGGCAGCTGTTCAGTCTATCTCAATCATGAATTGGTTATGAAACTTAAGTTACAAATAAAATCTGGAAAACTCTTATCAGTCTCACTCAGACCACCTGCTGATGTGCCAAGTTCTAGGACCAAACCCCCTCAGAAGCCAATCATGATTAAAAATAATAAAGCTCCTTCTCAATCCTTTCACTCACTCTCAGTCCTATTTCTTACTCCACCATTTGTGCACTCGTCCCAGTGAAAGATTACGCTAATCATTTTCCTAAATCATTCATCCAAGTGCATGTCCGTTCCTAGTCTACTGGGGTCCGAGCTCCAAAAATCTTAGTTAATTCATGTCGATAAAATCTTTCTAATTGCATTTTTCTCTTTGTGATTCTCTTCAGGTTGAAATACTTTAATTAATCTCTCTTAGCCCATTTTTTTTAAATTTCATTATTCTTATTTTATTTATTTTTTTATTTCATCTAGATAGAGAGAGCAATTTTATTAAGTTTGGCAGTGATCAGACCACCACCAATGGCGTCCCATATGACTACGAGTCAGTGATGCACTATTCCAAGAATGCATTCAGCAATGGTAAAGGCCCAACAATTATTACGCTGGACCCTAATCTTCAAGACGTGATTGGTCAGAGACTTGAGATGAGTCCTCGTGATGTTGAAGAGTTGAACCTTCTGTACAACTGCAGTGAGTGCTTACAGATTGTTGAACAATATGGAGATTTTTTTTTTTAAATATGAAAAATGTGTATTTGCAATATACTATCATCCAAAGAAATGTAGTGGAACTTTTTTCCACATATTTTCCAACTTTCAATTGATCAAATATTTGTTCTACAGCTTAGAGCCCATTTACTCAATCAAGATTCATTTAAATGCTTGTTGATTAATCATTGACTAACACAGGGTTTATTTTAAAGCTGATGCTGATACAGATAATTTGACATCAGTCTAACTGGTAGCTGAACAGTGCTGCTGATTTTTTGGCATTATTTTACACCCTTTTCTTTCTCCATGTGCATAATAAAAACAAACATTAATTAACAAATCAAACACAACATAACAATAGACAACAAATCTTGTGAGCAGCAGTATATGCATTTGACATCATTTAAATAGATGGCTGTTGGAATCACTAATAAATCAGCCAACCAGTAATCTAATGCCAATATAATATTTGAAAGTATTACATTGGAATCCAAACTTTACACTTACGTACATAACTTTTTTTTTATTTCTCAGACACAACTGTTGCTTTTAAGTTTTACTGTGGCTTTTCAAATGGAAAAATGTGCCAGATGAGCCACTGTTCACAGAGTGAGAACCGCTGGAATGTTGTTACACAAGCGAATGGGGGTCCAAGCTCTGACCACACGACACTACCAAGCGAAAGTAACGATTATGGTAAAATTTTAAATGTACTTTCCCATTTTTATTGCATAATGATGAAAACAATGCTGTTATTTATTTTGAAGTTTTCCCTGATACTTTGACAGCTGTAAACATTACATATATTTTACAGCAATTTTATGGAAGATTTGAATTGTCAGCCCTCCATTTTCTAAACCCTTTTTCAACAGTTATTACCTATGTAATCTAAACTGAGACTTTTAAAGTAGCTTGAACATTTTGTAATGTGTATTAGTATTACTTGCAATTCACAATGCAAGCCAGTAAAAAAAATCAAACTGCAAACCTTAGGGTTTTTCTGAATGCTAAAAAATGCTTATTTAACTTTATCTCAATAATTCATATGATAATCAGATTGTATAATTTTTTATCTTTAAATAGTATTAAAATAAAAGTAGGAATCTGACTTTGGGTGTCATTGCAGGTCAACAAACCGGGTACTTTATCCACATAAGCACAGCATCAGGTCAAAAGGGAGATTCAGCCCGATTGGAAACTGAGGAAATGAAGCCTAACAGGGAGTGTAATGTCCAGTGTCTAGAGTTCTATTATTTCCACAGTGGAAATGAGTCAGATGAATTAAATATCTGGATAAGAGAGTTTCAAGATGAACTGGACACCGATGGAACTCTTCGCCTCATGGAGCAGATTATTGGTAACTTTTTTTGTTAGAGCTTGACTGCTATGGGATTTTGAAGGCTGATACAATATGTGGGGGGTGTTAAACATATATATCCAATAGATTGGTCGATATCTTACATTGGCTGAGATTTGGCGTATATTGGATAGAATATTAAAAAAACATTAAACATTGAACATTGACATACACAGGATATGCACTGTCGTAGTGTAGTGTAGTCCAACTCAAGTTCTCATAATAACCAAAAATATTATTCACAACAAAAAAACAGAACACCATAGGATCAAAAGCAGCAACTTTAATTTGAACAGTGTTAATATAAGACTATAAATACAATCAGTTTTTGTAGTGCTGTTTTAGATGTTGCCACAAATTTATGGCGCTTTTCACTTTACTGCTGCTAGAGCCCTGACTAATTGTGCAGATGCTGCATCCAACACCTGGTAAATCCTTCTTGGAGTGGCCTTTTCCCCTCTGCATGTGAAATTAATATATATTGGTATAGTGTATTTTGGTAATTACATTTTAATGTTACAGATGAGCTCTTCAAAATCAAAACAAGTGGCTTTATACAACGTAAAGTGATAAAACACTGGCTTATCTGGGCAATTTTGTTTCTGATCGATTTCTTGTTATTGTTCTTCAGTCCTGCTTTCTTCTTCCATGCTTTTCTCCACTAGCAGCAGTTGTGGCTGTGTCTGAACATCCGCCCTAATCCCTAAATCACTATATAGAGCGGGGACTGTAGTGAACTCAGTTAACCGACCGTTCAGACAGATGATAAATACTTACCAGTTGGTCACTTAACTCTGCCTCCCCGAATGGCGCATGCCCCATCTTTGTTATTTGTCGCTGACAAGGGCTAACACAACAAATCCCATGATGCTTTGAAAGGAGAGCTCTCGCAAAGCATTCTGGAATATATCTACTCCTCCAGTGACTATAGATGATACAGTATAAGTTACATTACTTTTTTCTATCCTTAAATCACTGAAGAATGCTAATACATATCTTTTAAAAAATTTTATTACTTTTTCTGAGAAAATTTCGATACTTTTTACATTTTCTCATTTAAACTCCTTGTCGACTTGACATCATGATCGGATATGCTCAGAATAGTCCGGCAAAACAGGATTAAACCAAGTTTATCTGCATTTTAGTTGTTTCTTTCTTTAGGTTACGCACTATATACAATAATGTTAACATGAAAGGAAGAAAAAATTCAAGGTGACCCGGATGTATATCTGGTTGCGGATGATGAAATCAGTTGATGGTACAGGTCGTGCTTCCGGGATGGATCGGGTAATGACAATGTCACTACTTTTCAAGGTCCACTACTTTTTCATCACCTAGACATTCAGAGACTCATTTAAAATGGTGTAACCCCCATATAGTGCCACATTTAATGATTAGGGCGGATGTTCGGACACAGCCTGTGAGTGTTTATGTATACATAGGAACCGGAAGGGGAGGGTATGCAAATGTAAAAAAGACATCCCAAGTCTCCCGGAAGTTCCGGGATTCTCCCTGATATGGCTAGTTGTTCTCTGGTGCCCGCGAGATGGACAAATTATCCCAGATTTTAGACTATGCGAGATGGTGTTTTTTTAATGGGAGTGAGAGCCGGCAGGCATTACAATATCTTGTGTGTCATGTGTGGCGTAGAACTGCTTCAATTGCACAGGCACAAAAAGAGAGGGGGGGTGTGGGGAGGAGGTTGCTTATAAAACCTGAGCATATCTGTCCAAAGCGATACTGTGTTCAATGACCATTCAAGGCGACTGGAGTTAGGATGTCTGAAGCTATCAACAGATTGTGGAAAAACTCAAGAAAAGACATGACTGTCGCACATGAACCGCATGAAGAGACTTTGAAAAGTTGTAAACGGTTGTGTTTTCTACTTCCTCATTTAGTGGGGTGTTGTCAGTTTAAGGTGTCTGCTAAACACGCCTGTCTAGAGCCAGCCAGAACAGGAGAAAATCCGCACACAGTATAGATGGTGAAGATGCTGCGACTAGCCAGGCGGCTTATTTTCCGCCTGGAATGTCCATTTTTAATATTTAATTTTTTAATATTGGCCACACGCTACAATCGGCCCAGTAAATTGGTGGGCTTATTTATTGCTTGGGCTCAGTCTTTGGTTTATGATGGTGTCTTTTTTGTTTTGTGATTAAAATGATTTATTCTTATGTAAGTTTAAATATTAAAATTGTGCAACATGGTAAATCAAATACCCTATTCTAGGTACTTCAACATCTCATTGGAAACTCCACCATGTTTCCTTGAATGCTACCAAGAACTTCCAGGTGGTGTTTGAGGTTCGCAAAGGAGCAGGAAACTCTACAGGAGGCTTCTCAATTGATGACATCAATCTCTCAGAGACAGAGTGTCCACATGTTGCTTTGCAGATTGATGACTTTAAGAGTATTTTAAACTCAAACAACATTGTAACCACTATATACAGTCCACGACAATATTCGGAAGATGGCTATGCGTACCGTATTGCTGCTGAATTTAGAAAAGAAAGAATTGGAATCTTTGTGCAGCTCTTGTCTGGTGAATTCAACAATGAATTGCAGTGGCCTAGCCTGCAAAGACAAATGATTTTCCAGTTGTTGGATCAAACTCCTAATAAGCAACTGCAAATGTCAAAGCAAATTACCTCAGTTTCTGACAAAACTCAGGTGACATCTAGTGGTAAGTCTACAGCTAAAGTTAAAAAGAAAAGTTCAGGTTAAAGAAATTGTTCTCACTACATGTTTGTGCCATATTAACAGGTTCCTCTGTTTGGAGAATGGGACAGGTGTTTTTTATGAGATGGATGAGTTAGTCTACAGTGGACCTCTCTTTGGGGAGTCCAATTTTGTAACCGTGGATGAGTTGCAATACAGAGAGTTCCTCAAGGGAGGTAGTATCATTTTCCTGTTTAACTTAAAAGGTAAGTTAAATATTTTAATGACATATTGCAATAACTTTTTTTTCTCATCGACAAAACCTGCCAACATTCCTTATATTAATAAGGCTTAAGAAATTTCAGTGTTTTTACCAAACAACATTTTGCCAGAGTAATTAAGAGTAATTTTTTAATGCTGGGGAAATTGCAGTGTACAATTAAAAACATTGTAAAAATGCAGTCCAAAATTATCCAAGGAATATTTAAGTACCACTCACATGATAATCTTGAAGAGCAGTATTTTCTTGTAGTGCTGTACAGTGGATGAAATGGGTTTGCTGAAAAGATTATGTTATTCCAAAAGCATTGTGTTTGTTTGTTTGTTTTTTTTTCTTTCTGACAGTTTTTATTCATTGACAGATCTTACTCCACTAACCGAGGGAAATAATCTACCATGTCCCAAGTTAAGACCACTGAACTCATCAAATCCTCTTCCAAATCTGGATGCAGGGCCATGCTTAGCACGGTAAACCATATTATTAACAATTAATAATTTTAGGGCCCCAAAGGAGCCTTCAGTATTCCCAGCCCCACCCCCCGGCATAAAAAAACTTAACCAGAATATTTGTTTCTGAATTTCCAGGAATGTATCTACCGTTCCGCCACCCTCCGGTACAAACAGGAGGTAATGTCACATTTCATGACTATTTGTTCATACATGCAGCAATCTGCCTTTGCAGTTTAGCAAAGAGCAAGTAAAAACCTGCGTTTCTTTTTTTTTTTTTTTGCATCTGTGCATTCATCATTTTGCAGATCATATTCTAATGACCAAACTGCACAATTTCATGGGTAGAGGATATAAAAATGTAAACAACTACCCCATCAAAGCTATTTTTATGACCTCAAACACATTTGCAACCACAGTTTTTGCATGTTTTATTGGTAGACTGGTCAAATGTGAACTCACATGCAAAAGTTTCTACAGTCATTTTAGTCAAGCAAGTACAGTATTGGTATAATGACAGATGATGGAGAGCATCTCTATGTATTTAAAAATATTTGGAGCATCAGAAATAATAAAGCAGAATATAATAAGACTATTTAATAAAGTCTAATAATAGTAGAATATGGAGAAAAACATCTACAAATTATTACAGCAACAGGCAATATTTACTAAAATAAAGCCCAAACCACCTCCAAAAATGAGCATGGGTAAGTTTTATTAATTTAGTATCGGCTTATCTTGTTTTGGACCATAGCAGCTCAAGCAGATTCTGAAAGGATCTTTTGGAAATAAATCCAACTGTAACTTAAGCTTAACCTAATTTGATCACTCTCCAAACGTAATAACCTTTTTTATTAGTAACTTTATGACAACTGAACTGATGCATATTTTGAGTATTTTCTTTTACTCTTTGCAGCACTCATTTCTTCTGCCCTGGCATAGTGGCCTCTCCAATTGTCATAGTCCTGCTGACTATGATCCTTCAATTGTCCTGATTCATTCCTCCTATATAAATATATCCATCTGTGATTAGAGTTTTTTCTTAGGTGTGCATTATTTGTGAAAATGTGTTTTAATAAGAATTTGCTTAATTTCTGAACCTGGTGTCTCATACTATTTTTGGTAATGGAACTAACTTTTTTTCAGTACATATCAGCAATTTAATAATAGTATTTCAAAAGCATGTCTGATGGTTTTGTTTTTGCTGTTACATCCACCAGGCTTGTTTGGTGGGGGTAACCTTAAAGGAGACCAAACAAGGATTTTCTTATTAACTGAAAATTGAATTCATAAAATTATACTAAAGAAACAAAACCTGAAAAGAGGGAAAAATGAAATGGAAAATTAAAAATGGATTAATGCAAAACCTATAACTAAACAGAAATAAGCAAATACAAACAAATCTAACAAAACCCAACCATAGGATACAAAAAAACCAAAGCGGGTTCTGAGGAGGAAAGAGAGAGAAGCCTCCTGTATGCTGCTTGTAAATCAGCTTTTAAAGCAGACGAGCACCAGTTAGGGCAAAACAGGACACTTGCAGAAGGCCAGCCTCCAGAACCCCGCAAGGAAAAGGGCAGAAACCAACTGCAGCCATAACACCTCCCCCCTTATAACAGAGGATCCCAACTAAGACCTCTGTAGCCATTTTTCTGTTAGTCTGGTCCATCAATGGCACGAGACAATGCATCAGCCAGCACATTTTCAATTCCTCGAATGTGCTGAATATCAAGGTTGTAAGGTTGATGGAATAAGGCCCATCGCATAACCGCTGCTTTGGACTCTGTAAGCAGTAGCTACAAAAAGGTCAAAGGGTTATGATCTGAATACACCCCAACAGGAAATGCACCTCCACCCACAAACACATCAAAGTGCTGCAGTGCCCAAATAAGAGCCAAGGCCTCTTTCTCAATGGTCGAATAATTAAGTTGATGTTGATTAAACTTCTTAGAAAAGAAACACACTGGATGGACACCTTCCTCATCAGTCTGCAACAACATAGCTCCTGCACCCACTTGACTTGCATCAGCCTGTACTTTGAATGACCAATCTAATCTTGAAGCAGACAAAACAGGTGCAGTGCCTAAGAGAACCTTAACGTTTTCAACTACTTGATTCATCAACCGCTGGAAAGTGGCAGGTGCATTCCTAAGACCAAAACTCATTACAGTGTAAGAGTATAATCTAGATGGTATAATAATAAAGGAAGACATCTCTTGGGCTCGAGCAGACAAGGGTACTTGATAGTAACCTTTGAGCAAATCAAATTTACTCACATACATCACAGTTCCAAAAACGATCAACACAATCTTCCATCCGAGGAAGTGGGTGGGAGTCAGGTTCTGTAATGCTGTTGTATTTCCTGTAATCAGTACAGAATCTGACGTCATACACAATCCACATGTTATGAATGCTGGAGTACCATAAAAAACACTATATACAGCTTAGTTGGTGTTTTCAAGTCGACTGCCCATAGGAAGACGTTACTTGGATATAACCTAACCGAATATCTTCAGAACAGCTCCAAATTACACAAAACCCATATGGGTGAGTAGAACATGATGTAATAATGTAAAATCAAGGGCCCAATGTAAAAAAACAAAATTGGTTCCCCTTTAACTTTATTTTATATAAACACATTTTAAAGGCTTTGTTATCAATATAGTAATTTTTAAAACTCTATAAATGCACTTGTGAGTAAATAGGAATAGTAGCAGAACAAAAAAGTTTTAGATGCAGCTCAATGATGAATTGATCTTTGAGTTTTTCTTTGTGTTTAAAATCTTATACACTCACTTGCTATTTTGCGCTCATTTCAGTGCTGCCAATTTAATTAGACCCTGAAGTTATAGTTAATTAATAGAGTAGAGTAAAACCAATTGAATGTTATTAGTTCAATGATTATAACTGTAATCCGCTTACTTACCAGGATTCTTGGCCTCTCGCATCCAAGGTAGGCTCCTGCATCAGCTGTTCAAAATCCAGTCATCTCCCCCAACTTAGTAGATTAGGCTATGGCTATGGTGTCGAGTTATTAATCACCAACCAAAGGAAAGTGTCTCTGTTTATACAATTATTAAGGAGGGTAAATCTGACCTGAGTGATAAATCATTTGCTGCACAATAAACACAAATTACTACATGTTAAAATATTGATGGGTTATAGGAAATCTAACATCTATGCAAACACTACACACTACTAGAAAATAAACATGAGATAGATCAAACAAATAATTCCGAAAGAGGGAAAAAGATGTCCATTCAAATTATTTCTTGGGAAGTGTCCAAGTTGGGCCAAATGTATCAATGCCTTGATTAATGTCCATTTATAACAATAGATGCAGGTTCACAATGGTTCAACAATATAGCCTTGTAGTCTGTACTTTTTTATGGTCTAGTTTCATCAGTCAAATGTTATACTGCATTTGACATTTTCAGTTTTAGTCTGTGGGTTTCTACTTACTGTCCCTAAAAAGAAAAACCCAGAGGAGTTACTGGACGTTTTACCTCTAGCTGTTTTCGTATGTTAAGCATGGTTCGAAAAAAACAACAACTAAATAGTTAGTTTAAAAATGAAATTAAAAAAAGGGGACATTGAGAAAATAAAATATGTGATTGACTGAGATATGAATGGTTGTGCACTTTCAGTTTATGCTCAATGTTTAACAGCTGTCATCCATCTCCTACCTGTTTAGCAGTAAATGATGGTTATTATTTAATTTAGTAAGGTTGACTGGATCACACAGAAGTCAATTTCACAAGTAGAAAACAATAGAATACAAAAGCCTAATGGATATTGCATTTACAGCATCTTATTTTATTTTCATTATTGTACATCCCTCATTAACTAAGTCAAGTGAAAAATGATGGAGAATTATAGAAACACAAAACTCAACACTATCTTATTTTATTAGGTGACACAATTATGAGAATATATTACTAAAGACAGATTGAGTAAACTGTGAGACTTAGAGATAACACCAAGCCCATGTGACTATTATCTTGGTGGTAGAGCTTTCCTACACAACATGAACCAGATCTATAATCTATAGACCGTTAATTTGAGGATTACAAACTATTAATTCTGTTATGAAACCGCAAATGCTTAGGGGACAAGTTTGGAGATAAATGCAGTTTAAAGTTACCCTATCAAGCATATCAGTCTAAGCAGTTATCTATTAACAATTTTCATGTAAGAACCTGTAGTCCTCTCTGGTGCCTGCTGTAGTGTTAACTGCTGCTCTATTACTTTTTCAACACTGGGTGGCAGTGTAACACATTCTTTTGGATCAGGAAAAGCTATTCTTTGAAAAATAGAAATCAGGTTTTGTAATTACTGGTAGGTTATTTTAGAACCCAAAAAGTTAAACATAGTTCGAGATGTTCAACAATAAAAAAAAATAATATTCATAAAATAATAACGCTTCAGCAAATTTTAGATTGGCATGGCTTATTAAAAAGAAGAATTCAACTGTTACGCCATTGTTTAATGCAGAGCTTACTATATGTCAGGCATCCCCAAACTCGGTCCTAAAGGCCCCTGTCCTGCAGGTTTTAGAGGTTTCTCTGCTTCAGCACAGCTGGTTATAATGATTGCAGTAGACCAAAAGCCTGTTAATCAGCTTTCAATTAAAATCAGCTGTGCTGGAGCAAGGAAACCTCTAAAACCTGCAGGACAGGGGGCCTTGAGGACTGAGTTTGGGGATGTGTTAATCGGTCTACAGCAGTAATTCATTAGCTGAAGTAGGTTTCAAAGAAAATTGATGTATATTAAAAGATACAAATCACACATGTCAGAAATAAAAGGCCCACTAAAACAGGAAGGCAATGCTATATGTTGATGAGATTTATGGTATTTTACGGAACTAAGTGACATTTTGACACAAAAAAAAAAGCTTTAACAGGAAAATGATAATTGTCTGTGAGTTTAATTTTGACAATGGAGTATGTATTTAGAGCTCCCCATTAAAAAAGAGCACAGTAGATAAGGGTTAGCTCCTCTGTAATAAACACAGGTAGGACGGAAGGATTTGTCTTTTCCCATGAAAAAAACCCCTCTCTGTCAGAAATATTTTTTGACCAGTTTATGAAAGCATTGAAAGCTTGGATATAATAGAGGGAACAATTAATTCTGGTACAACTGATAGCTAGAGCAGGGAGTAAGCAGCTAGACCAACTGCCATAAGTACTCTGTATGAGGAAAACGTTTATTAGGAAATATTTATTTTTTATTCAACATATTGGCTGATATTATTCTATTATATTTTATTATTTTATGGACAACAAGCTTGAGCTTGAAAAAAATCGCTGTATTAAATAAAACTAACAAACGGTGAGCCATGCATTTGTTTAAAATTTTGTCAAACATTCTGCAGCAAATTCTGTGACCTTACTGTTCAAAAGGGAAAACTGAATTGATTGAAAATCTTGAACCAAGCAGGTTTTTTAATGTAACTATATCAAGTGGAGCACCTTCAGCACCTCTTATAGGGCTTTACTTGTGAAAGTGACTCTCTTGCACTTCTCCTTAGTGCTAAGAAAACAGTTTTAAGACTTGTACTAATTCTTTAGTAATAACTTTTTACCACAAGCAAAATAAATCTGTTACTACTGGCTAATATGCAAGTTGTGTCCTGTGCAAAAAACTAACCTTATATCCTAAAGCTTATAGCAAAGGCCATTTAAAGTTTCAATGGAGCAAGAATTACCTTTACTGTAGCTGTTGGGACCAGGTTCTTAATGCCTAACATTGACTGATAAGGCAACAGCTCTTATCAGTAATAAAGCAGGCTAGAACATGAAAATGTTAGATAACGTTTGCTATTGCAGAACCTTGCTGAGTTTCAGACAGATTTGCTTGTTAGAATTCCCCTGGAGCTAATATTGGATAATTACACAGTTTAAAAAGAAAACAAAATTACAAACCCAATCTTCACATAGACAAATGAGTGTTTTTGGTTAGAACCCTCATGTTCTCACCCTAAAAGTAATTATTGCAGCCTTTCTTGGATAATAAGATACATTAAACAATTATGAAACCTGTCTGTCAACACTATCTAAATCTATAAATCCAACCAATATTATTTTTGAGACATATTTTGAACTATGTGTTTTGATGCTATCAGAAAACAAACATGTGTGTATAAGCATGTTTGCACAGTCCTTGCTGGACTCTAACCCTCCACGTTGGAAGCTGGCATCATCAGAAGGAAGTGAGTGTGCTAAGGAAGAGAAATGAGAGAAACTGCTATATTTTTGCATTTTATGAAAGCACGTTGATTTTGTTTTTTACAGCATTAAAACAGCAAATAATGCATGTTTAAATAAATGGTTAGCACATATATTTACCAACATACTTCATGTAAAAAGGAACCATCTTATCTTAATTTCTCCGATAGATTGTTGATCTAGTGTATCTCTTTGATTTTTAGGGATAACATACTGGAGTTTTCATGGCAAGCATCAGCAAGAACAATAGGGTGCCTGTGGAGAAACCAGAAGGCGAAACTGTGACACAAGCTAAGACATGTTGAAGCATGGGGTATAAAGTCAAAATACTTGTTGCCTCTTTGGAAAAACACGGCACAAGTGTTACTGGTAGATAATCCTTGAGCTGTGTTTTAGGAGACAGCAAATTTACTCTCATTGTAATCTTTAAAATAATCACAAATTTACTATACACACTCTGAGAAAGTTAATACTTTTTAATGTTTTTTTTTTCTTTTATTTTAGATAACTTAGAGAAATTATAAAAATGCTTACAGTTTCCTTTCACAACACGCAGTATAAACTGTACATAAATACACATTTGGAGAAGTGCTGGGTTTTGCTTGTTGTAACTCAGCAATAAAAATAACTTATGGATATTTAGGCAGATTTCATTCACAGTACAGAACTGATGTTTTATGGTCTTCCTCTATATGATGGTGGAACCCACTTTTCAAGATTTTGTTTGGTTATGTCGGCAGAGGCTTTAGGTAACTCAGTTGGCTTTGACAAATGACTGGTAGAGAGAAATGAGCTGGGACCGGAGGTCTTGGGCATAGGGGTCCAGTTTCTCCCTTAGGTCTTCAGCATAGGGAGCCACGATTTGCTTCACCAGACTGGCTCTCTGGCTCAGTTCTACCTGGACCTTCTCAGTCATCGGAGCTATGCTTTTCTGGAAATCTTCCAGGTGTCGGTCAACCTTCCCCTTCAGGTCATCTGTGTAGGGCCCCAGCTGAGCTTGCAGGTCCTTCACACTCTGCTCCAGGCTATTCTTCAGCTCTTCACTCTTTTGTTTCAGAGTTGACCTTAGCGCCTCTGAGTCCAAGGAGTCTGCATAAGGGGCCAACTCCTGCTTGAGCTGCTCAACCCTCTGCTGGATCTGGGCCTTCATTTTCTCAGTGTATGGCTCTAGTTTTTCCCTAACTGAGCTAAGCTCCTGGGTCAGCACACTTTTCAGCATATCAGCCTCATCTGTAATTTTGTTCATCAGGTCCTGAGCTGCAGGGGAAAGCTGCTTTTGCAGGGTCACAGCATACTCGTTGGCTCTGTCAGCACTCTCTGTCAAGCGGGAACTGGACAGCCAAAAACAAAGTGACTGTTAGAACATCTAATATTGTGAAACATGTCAAAAAAAAGACCCCACCTCCCCGCACACACAAACCTTCCTCTCTGGGCCTGATCAAGAATCACGTAACTTACTTAATTTCCTGTCCAATGGGTGATTTCCTGATCATCTCTAAAGTGTCATCAGCTGTCCGTGTGGCCTTGGCAATGTAGTCCCAGAAAGCATCAGTTAACACTTCTAGCTTTGGCTTTGGAGCATCGGCATAGAAGAGGTTGGCGTTGCATCCTTCAGAGTAAAGATATCAGTAAGGGTTACTTTAGTAAGCCTTTTTTTTATTTTCGCTTTTGAATATGCATTTAAACAAGAGCAACTTACCAGAGAGTACGGCAGCAATTAGCAATGCAAACACCTTCATGACTGCAACTTGCTAAAATACATTAATTTATAATTAAACACTCATAGGTGCTACATTTACATCAATAATTATAGACTTTTATTTAATACATAGTCTGAAGCACAGTGCTTGGCTCACCTGCTTTGGGGCTTGTGTATCGTTCAGAGTTTATCGTGTTAGTGACTGTGTCTCAGAGCTGCTTCCGTGTATATATACTAAAGTCAGATGACTGTTGTAGTCAAGAGCCCAAAGTCCAGGAGTCCCTTCCATGCTGTCACAATAGTTATTTTTTTTTCCTATATCTGCTGAGATGTTTGAACTGAATAGTTGAATGCTGGAAAATATACAGAAAAAAATCTTGGTTTTCAATTTAAGTTTCCTCTTTTAGACCTTTGCATATAGAAAGAATATAAAATTTACAACTTGAAGTGTGTTAACATAGTCAAGCACTATCAGTCAGTAGAAAAGTCAAGATCACTTTCCAAACTATTGGCCTTTGGGTCAAAAAACATAAATTAAGCAGCATCCAGAAGATACAGTACACTTGAACTAACTACTCCCACTAATAATAGATCTTTTTTCTAAATTGGATTTGTTTTTATAAAAATAAGCTTTTCCTTTATTTAGCATACAACTGTTTTTCTAATATAGGAGATGCACGTAAGACATTGCTATTCTGAATGGTTTTATTACTTGATTTTTAGAAGGGGACAATGATAAATGCCAAGGACAGCATTTTCCTGAAAATCTAAGTTTTTCAGGTTTTTAAATGTATATTTCAGTTCTATTAAATTTAGCATTTCCTTATAATGCCAACCAATTAAATACCAGGCAGACAGTTATTGTGATTTATTTTTACACAGAGGATAATTTAGTTCAGTGTATTTAGTATTACAGTAGCTCATTTGTCCCCATTTTTTGTTTTGTTTGTTTGTTTTTAACGAAGCTGAGTAAGATTGATTGTAGAGTATATGTGAACAGTTTAAAGTATTGACAGAAATTGTCAATCAGTTTAAGGTCTGGAGTTTGTCTTTAACATTCTAATACAACTATGTATTGCTCTTAACCGTTCCATTGTAGCTGTGAGAATCTGCTTAGGTCATTGTCCTGCTACGTATGTCTCATTTTTTTGCAGACTCTAACAGCTTTAACTCCAGGATCGCTCTGTATTTAACTATATTGAAAAAAATACCCTAACTATATTTTAAATACAGTAAGAGCAAGTTAATGCAGATCTCCAAAGCTGTGTGAATTATCTGGAGTGAATGTTGAAGTTGCTGATGATCCACCAATAACCTCCTGAAAATAAGCTTGACAGGGTCTGCCTGCTGTTTGGAGTGTACTGTTGTTCTAACTGCTGACTTTCAGTCTCCTCCAGCAATCTGCTGAGGTGCCCCTGTGGCTGCGTCTCAGTTTACCTGTGTCACCACCTATAACACATCACTCCCACACGGACACCACAAAACCGTCCTACTGGAGATATATGTAGATATAATTTCACTGAGCATCCATTTGCACCTTCATCTGTACTCAATCAATACTCCTAAGCATATGAAGTCCATCTTGTCCTCTTCTCTTCTCGTTGTTGATGCCCGCTTATTGATGATGAATCGGCTGTCAGCCACAGAGTGCTAGCTACCCTCGCTAGGATGGCTAATACTCCAACCAGGTCCGATTCCACCTCCCTCAACTACAGTCTTTTAATCCACTCTCTGATGAGCAAAGGTGATCTCATTCAGGTTCTCCTCACTGTCTGCAAGTATGACCTTTTCTGTTTAGCTGAAACTTTGCAACATCCAAACGATTTCTCAGAACTAAGCATGGCCTCCTGGGTTTGTTTACATCTCTCAACCTCATGGTTCCCGACGTGAACGGGGCGGTGGTCTTGCCATAATCCTTTGGGAGAACTGGAAAGTTGTGTCCTTTCCTGTTCCCACATTCAAAAGTTTTGAATCTACTGTCTGTAAACTCCATCTTCTGAAGGCAAAAGGCTGTCAATTAGAATGCATATATAAGAAAACTGGACTCATTGTACATAAAGAAAAGTATTTTGATCATGTTTTATATTATAGGGACTGTATTTTACAAGTCAAGAAGGATATTTACTCCACTAATATCTGTCCCGATGATAATGATGCAGAATCTCTCTTCTCTTTATACAATACAATTCTAAGGCCCCGCGATTCCCTCCTAGCACATATCTGCTCCTACACAATTCTGAAATGGCCTTTTTCAGTTCACAAATCTAATCTATTCACCAGTGCCTGCCCTCTAAATCTCCTCATTCATTTTCTACTGATCTTCCAGTGGCAAATCATCCTTTCTTCATTTTTGAACTTCCTACCTAAATCATATCAGAACTCATAAACAAATCCATATCCTCTTTCTTTCAACTTGACCGCTCCCCATTCCTCAGCTCAAAGCATGCCTTCCATCCCTCCTCCCCATCATCACTACAAACATTCACACTTTTCTATGACCACTGGAATTGTCCCAACACCCTTCAAAATCATTATAATAACACGAATTCTAAAAAATAAACCCTCGTTCAAATCCCAATAGCTTTGTTGAATCCATACCACATTAATCTATCCATGGGGGATAGATTAACGGATTGCATAACTGATAGCAGATTATCTTATGCTTTGAATCTCTGTAGCGTCTCCAGAGTTATCACAGGCCTGAACTGTTTCTCTATTAATGTTCATCATTTACAGCCTTTAAGTTTAGGTGGATAACCATATTTTGGTAAATTTGAAGGTATCAAACTCTTTCCATCTTTGGGGGTTTAGTTAAAAACTAATTTCAGATCTATAAGTCTGGTGTGGAGAGTGATTTCTTCTGCAATCATTGATTGATGCATCAGCATCAGCCAGGGATTTAAAATATTAACAAATTGATAGACAATGGTGGCTATTTTCTCTGTGTGAAAGAGATTCTTCATTAAAAAACACAACAGAAAACACTGAGCATTCTCAGAATACAGCACCAGTGTTTTTATTCCGACTTCTTCGGTTTCATGAGACCATGACAGGAGATTCTTCCTGTTCATAGCCATCAGCTTTTACAACAACTCTTTAGCAAATTGTGAATATGATTTGTCCTGAAGCATATCAATAATATAGCTAGAAAATCCAAAAGAGTTGAGAACGTCTCTTAGGAAGGTTCTTCTTTATTCAGAAGAACAGGAGAGAAGTCATAAACTCCTCAGACCGATGAACCGACTCATGAAGAAACAAATAACTACTTTTTATTTTACTTTAGGATTAATGAAGAGCTTTCAAACTGTTCTTTAATAAACCTAAAACCTTTCTGAGGGGAGCTTTATAAGTATTGATATTAGGTTACACTCAGGACGATTCTAAATTGGCTCTGAGGATAATTGGTTTTCCAGGATTTTAAAGAGAACTAGAGGAATGGGAACAAAATAATATTTTTTTATGGTGCGTTAAAACTAAACGCGAACTCGGCGAGGTGGTGTCGCCAACTTGTCGTTCGTTTCCTTAAAATCGCCGTCGCCGCCTTACTCAGTTTTGCTCCGCTTTGCTCCAGATCTGCCCCTCTACATACAGATAACATTCTGTTGTATTTCGCTCCAGCTGCGCAATACACATTCAGTGTGACTGTACCTTGAAACATAAAAAAAATTGTGTTTAACAGTACAGTTGAAATTAAAGTCCTACTTTGTCTGTTTGCATAAAAGTATAATTTACACTGATATGTCTTGTTGCAACTTGAGAACCTAATAAAAAAAGTTAAGCGGTGCGTTTAATTTAGCATTTTTCAGCACTGCATGTAGAAATCTGTCCATCTGTGGGAGAGAAAATGGCCATAAATGAAGCAAAACTCCAAATTGTGTTCGTGAGAACTGATCTATGACACATCTGAATGAAGCAGAAGCTACTTTGTCCCTCAGAGGCTGACGGTGCCTGAATGCACTAACCTTTGGACGGACAGATATGTACAATTACTGAACATTGGCATGACACAGAAACAAGGAATATTTATTACCCTGAAAGTTGCAGACACATGATAAGATAAAAAAAACACCATTGTATTTTCACTTTAAGTTTGAATTCAATAATAGTAAAGAGATTTATTTTGTCTGTGGCAAAGAATTGAGTGTTATCATTTGAACATAAGGTCAGCTAGTGTTAACAGTGCTGATTAAGAGTTTAGTCATAGAATACAAATATATTTAGTTAATAGCATCAGTGGTTTTACATTTAAAAGTATATTTTTTATTTCTCATTCTATTTTTCTTTTTGAACTTGTAACTGATATGTAAAAACAGCCGATTGGATTGTATTTCTGTAGCTGCAGGGTTCTCCAAAATGCTTGTTGTATAGATTGTCTGGACAAAATGTCAGCAGAAGGGTGAGGCAAGGTGACAGCAAAGCACTACCTCTTGGACTTTGGGATCATTAGTGTCCGGCTTCACTATAAAAGCTACGGAGCATTAACAGTTCAGCACAAGCACAACCAAGTGGACTTACAGACAATCTTGTAAACTCAGGTAAGAGGAGGACACAGATGTCTCTTCTTTTCAACTTACTAAATAAAGAAGTTTTGGTGGCTTGATGTTCTGTGATTGTTGCAGGTTCTAAGAGCCATGAAGGTCCTTGCAGTGCTCGTCCTTGCTGTTTTCACCAGTAAGTAATTTGGACACATATATTGAAGCTAAACTGAATATTTACTTTTCAAATTTACAATCGCAAGCTTCAAAATACTGACATAGATTCATTTTACTCTCCTCTCCAACCTATAGGCTGCAATGCCAACCTCTTCTATGCTGATGCTCCCAAGCCACAGCTGGAGGTAATGACTGATGCTTTCTGGGACTATGTTGGAAAGGCCACTCAGACAGCTGATGACACCCTCCAGATGATCAGGAAATCCCAGTTGGGCCAGGATATCAGGTAAGTCCTACAACATACATTTGAAATGGATTTTTTTCAGTTATATGCAGAAATTAGAATATAAACTCACTATCTTGCCTCTTCTATTACTTTGCTCAGCACCCGTCTCACAGAGAGCGCTGAATCAGCCAACCAGTATGCAGTGTCCCTGCAGGAGCAGCTCCCAACTGGAGCCCAGGAAATGATTAACAGAGTTACCACAGAGGCTGAAGTGTTGAGAGAGCGCTTGAACAACGACCTGAACAATGCCCGAGAGAAGCTGGAGCCCTACACTGAGACCCTGAAGGCCCAGATCCAACAGAGAGTGGATCAGCTCAAGCAAGAGCTGGCCCCCTTCACTGACAGTTTGGACACTGACACCCTGAGGACCACTGTGATCCAGAAAAGTGAGGAGCTGAAGGCTCAGCTGGAGCAGAGCGTCCAGGACCTGCAGACTCAGCTGGGTCCCTACACCGATGACCTTAAGCAGAAGGTGGACCAGCACATGGAGGAATTCAAACAGAAAGTCACTCCCCTGACTGGCAGAGTCCAGGATGAGCTCACACGGAGAGCCCAGCAAGTAAAGGAGATCGCCACCCCATACGTGGACAACCTGAGGGAGAGGCTGGACCCCTATGCCCAGGATCTCCAGTCTCGTCTCACATCCCTCTATGAATCCTACATCAAAACCAACTAAGTCAAACTCCAACTGACTCTGAACATAAAGAAACAGCATCAATTTAAACTGATTATTTTTCTCCCTGATTCCATAAATATGACAGTGCAACAACTTTAGTTAACCTGTCTGGAAAAAGGGCAGTTGTTATTCCACATATTAACGATGTCAAGAAAGGTAATATATAACAAATGTTTGTTGGTCTGTGACCACATGGTGTCTGCTCCCTAATTTATGAAAATAAAAAACAAAAGCAAAATAACCTTGTAAGCCTTGTGTATTTTCTCACTTGGAATTGGTTAAGGTTTAAAAGTTGTTTGACATATACATTTATTTGCAAAAGATACACAAAATAATATGCTAAGTTATATGTAATCTGTAGTAATTATGAGCATCATTAAAACACATAAATATAAGCAATCAAAGGTGCAATCAATATAAATTGTCACCTTTTTTTTACAAAGAATTTATAATCCACAAAAAGCATATATAACGTCTAAAGTTAAACATCTAAAGCTAAACATTTTGCATGTATGTTCGATATCTTTCTCAATCAGTAAGTCACTATCAGCTCTCTTCAAAGAAATATACAGAAAAAACTGAACTTTTTACTTATTTTTTACAGTGGTATCCAGCTTTATTAGATTAAAAAAGCAGGAAATTGTGGCATGTCCCTTGAAAAAAATGCCCTGTAAAACATCTCTTGGTTGCGATAAAAGCTGGAAATCTTTTGGGCTGCTTTGCTTCAAGGCTTAACTCAGTAAGATAGTATTATAACCAATGTTCTTTTGAAATTAGCCCAAGCTATGTCAGGTTAGATTACATATGGGTTTGAAGTGTTACTATAGATTCATACTTGGATTCATGCCTGGATTTTGACTGAGATGTTTCGATGCATACGTAGGCTTTCATTTAGACAATTCCACTGGGCACTTGCAGTTTGTCTGATTTGTTGTCCCGCTTGATAGGGAATTTCTTCCCCAATCTCCAGTCTTTCTCTCTTCAAGCTTTTATTCCGGGATCTTTTTTTTAAATCAAATCTGTCCCTGCGGAAGAAAGGCTGGAATGCTCAGGTCTGTTTGTATTTGACAAATAAACCTACTTCAAAACATTTCAATTGTCCCTTGTATGAGTTGCAGCAAACTGCTGGACTTATTGCAGACCTTCCTCAATAAAGGCTAGACTTATGCCTTAAATTACTACTGTATAGTTGTCCTATCAATCTTAGCTGTTGATCTATGTTCATAAAATGTTTCCAGAGGCCACTTGACACAAAGTTCTGCAAAGAATTGTAGTAGAAAAGAATCCAGGTTTATTCTAGGCTATTTTAGTAATTTCAGCATATTGGCTGAGATTTCAATGCATCTTTTTTTTCCAATCCAACTTTTTTTCTGTCTCAGAATCTATAGTTAAGGGATGGTAATAACTATCTTTTAAGAATTACTGCACTGTCTATTGGCTATGAAGATAAAACAAAAATGCTAAACAGTTTAGAGTGTTTTGTCAGGTCAAAAACTGCTTTGTTGACAAAGAAAAACCTGTCCAAATCATATAATTACAAATTACAAAGCTTGTTTTTGAATAAATCCATCCATTGTATATTAATATGATATATATTAGGGCTGGGCGATAATTCAATAACGATATATATCGATCGATAGACGTGTGGCGCAATAGAAAAAAAGAGGGTCGATAAAAGTTCGATAAAAAAAGAAACGCAGTTTTCCTTCCTTCTTATTGTAGCCTAGCATGCAGGTTTATGCTAGTCACTGCTTCCTCCCAACCAATCACAATCGCGGACCCAGGCACGCCGTCACCAAGCGCCGCCCTCTCAAACCACAACACAGAGCACATGAAAATGTCGCAGCAAGGAGAGTCGGAGGAAATTGTTTCAAAGAAGGGTTTTTTGTAGTTCGGCAGTCTGGCAGTATTTCGGTCATGGCAAGTCGGACCAAAAACAAACCACAGTCATCTGTAAAATATGTAGGGAACCAATGAAAACGAAGTCTGATAACACAACCAACTTTTTTTTTTTTTTATCATCTCAGCTGCTCACACCCGCAGGAGTACGAGCTGTGTAGGCCCCAGCGCGGCTCTCCTCCGAGGAATCTTCGGGAAAATATATATATATTTTCAGTTCTGGGCAGTTTCCCACATATTTCTAACAATTGAGATAAAAATGCTGAGGGGCCAGAAACTTCAAAGTAATAACTCATGTTAAAGCAGGAAACAGGGGCGGCGGCGGCGGTGGGGGGGCATTTATTTATTTGTTATATTTATTTTGGTCACTTTAGTTTATTCTTTGTCAGTATTTAATAACATAATCCAGGTCTCTTAAGTTATTTTTCTTTAAGACAATTCTGTTATGGTTAAAAAAGTTGGTTAAATAAAGATTTAATTTGAAGTCTGTGTTTGTGTTTTTTATTAAAATTAAATCATTTAGCAATATTATAAAAAGTCCAGGCAGAGCTGCACATAAAATATGGTTTCAAATCTTTTCAATAATTATCGATATCGATCAATATGCATTTTTTTTTATCGATAAGCTCTTTTCTATATCGCCCAGCCCTAATATATATATATATATATATATATATATATATATATATATATATATATATATATGTGTGTGTGTGTGTGTGTGTGTGTGTGTGTTATTCTATTGTTTTCAAAGTGTATCAAGAAAAAAAAAAATCAAATAATGATATTAATGTTTACTAAAAAGAAACAAGAAACACAGATTTTGATGTCCTACTTACAAAGCTCCCCCCACATCCCACCTCCACACCCTCGTACGATTCTGTTGTGGATACTGAAAAGGGCATGTTGAAATTTGTTTTTACCTGCAAGTCTGGATTTTCGTAAACATACGCTGATCCTTCCTTGTTTTTTTGCTCTAAATCCCTTTTCTTTTCGTGCCTGTAAACCTTCAGCAGGATTACTCCCACGCTGACTAACCCACTGACAAACTGCATTCCTCTGTCCTGCCCCCAGCTGTCCCAGAACCTGAACCGCTTTAGCCCTCTACACACAAACAGCACATGAATAAGCTCTACTTCCTATATACTTTTTTAGAGCTTTCCTCACAGAAATTTCTTTATCCTAATTATTTAATCTTGTTCTGACGCACATGGATACTACTTGGTTACTCATTGGAACTAAGTTAACCTATTCTGCAGGGCATGAATTTGGGTACATTTTTTATTAAAAGATCAGGTCCAAAATAAAGCTATAAATAATTTTTATAGCTTAAAATGGTAACAATACAAGGAGCCTGATAATTGATTACTGCCAGTTTGAAGAGTTTAACAACAAACTGATTTGATTGTATCCCTTCTCCTGGATGGAATACAAATAATAATAATAATAAAAACATAAATTATCCATACTAATGAAGTCAGTGAGTTGTCTTAATGACTTTAGTGCAACCTAAAGAACAAGTTTGTTGAAAAAAAAAACTGACAATGCACTCAAACCTGAACACACCAACTCTATAGCGCAATGTTTCTTAGCTTTAGTCCTTAAGGCCCACAGCAAGTTTTAAATCACTCTGCTATAACTTAGCGGTTGAACCACAATGCTATGTGGGGGGGCTATTCTTATGTAAGTAGAGACAAGAACTCTGTTTGACTTAACAGGAAGAAGGATGTAGCTAAATTCAGAGCAATCCTAGAAGAAAAAAAGCAGCCAAAAGATAAATGTATGTTGTTGTTACAATGACCCAATCAAATTCCAGATTTAATAATGAGATTATAAAAGTATGAATTAGGGAGAATTAATGCAAATGCACACCACAATTTAGTTCAGTGTTCCTAGAAAACTATTAAGAATTACATTTTTCCTTGCCTTCATATTTATGCCAGGTCTGTTTTTGTCCACGAATAAACAACAGAAAAACTGAATTGAATTTTAAGTTTTTGCAATTTGATCAAATCTAAAAAGGTTTAGGAGGTTTGAATCCTGAACGTGTTGCAAACAAAACTAAATAATCCGCATTTGCTAAAACACATGAAGCTTCATTTTCTTGCTTTTAGTGCTTCTTTGTTTGATAAGGTGGCACAGCCAATGGTGATTGATTCCAATTTTTTAATTCCTATACTTTTTAGAAAAAAATGTATGCTAAAAGAGCAAGAAGACAGATAAAAGATTGCTTTATTTTTGTTTGTTGTGTTGTTTTACCTAAGCCTTAACTTATACCCCTAAACAACTTGTATTAAATGCTCAAATAAATGCAGATGTCTATAAATTATATCATGTTCTTTTTTTTTATGTTAACATATAGCTCTATGCAATAACTGTGCTAAACAACATTATGTACTCAGTTCTTAAGGTTTGTTTTCATCTTGCTCTGTCTCTCTGACTCAGAATCATGGGGTAAGAGGATGTTTTGAAAGATTCAACAAAGTAAGCATAATAAAGGATGTGACATTCTGTACCACTTTCTATGTTGAAATAATAAAAAAAGGAAATCTAAATCAAAGTGAAAATGTGCTTCTCATATAACCTCTGGTAACCTTACTGACACGTCCAAACAAGCTCCTGATGGTTTAGTGAGTAAAGCCCTATCAAAAGCCACATTCTTTGGGTTACTTTTGTTCAGTGATTTGCACGCTGACCTTTGGCATCAGAAATGTTGTGTTTTGTCAAGCTAAGAAACTGCAGATTGGCTGACTCTGTAAACCTTTCACTGTATTACCTCATATGTTTGTCTCTTTCACTTCCCTGTCTGTCTTCTGCCTTTTGTCCTGATGGCTCCCTAACACAAAATGGTTCTAAAAAGGCCGTGTGGCTACAGGTTTCTTTCCAACCAAGTAATAGCTAACCAGACTCCAGTCATCTCATCAAGTCATCATGTTCAGATTTGACTCAAATTTCTGGAACCAGTTTGACACCTCTGGCCTAAAAGAAAGACTTCTAAATGATGGGCTTATCTAGACTCTGACTAACTTGTGTGTTGTGTGCTGGAAGCAGCATATTCCATCTACACAATACAGGAAAAAGCTATCTTTGTAAATCAGTGGAGCGTGTGTTTTAATGTGTTATGCCAGATTTTCATTGTTAGAACCTTTTTCAGAAACAATTTTTTTATTGAGAAATTATAACAACAGAGAAAGGCACCAGCACCCCTTGCGACCAAACAGGGATAAACGAGGTGGAAAATGAATGGATGGATATTATAACACCCCAGTATCTTTGTTGCATTTAACAGGGTAAAATCCTTGTAGAAATGTATCCTATATAAAAGCCCAGGTAGGGATACACTACTGTTTCTGTTTAACAGTTACATCTTGAAGAATTTTTTGGAGAAGTGATTGTATTTTTTTTTATAGTGAGTCACTGTTACATGATACTGTAACATCTATCCTTTAATTGTCAATTTGCCCTTTTTTCTTGCAGGGTTTCTTAAGGTTCTTGAACCTATCTCTCGTAATCATTGGATGAGAATAGATGTGTGGTACACCCTGAGAAAGATCTCTGGTCTATCACATTGTAGCATAAAACATGACATTTTATCAAAAAGTACTTTAAAATTTACACCAAGCCACACCAAGGTGCTGAACTGTACCATAAAACATCTGACTACATAGATAAATTAAAGGGAGTAAAGCCGGGATGTGATTTTCAGGGCGATTTTCCAGTTGTGCGAGAACTTTTTGATCGGGCCGACTTTCAGCCTGATCGTGCGTCGTGTAGTGTACAGGAGGTAACGAGGGGCGATCAGCCTCTCACGACCACCTCCCGATAAGGAATCATGTTTGATTTTCTCCCGGCCATCGTGGGCAAATCGCTCAGTGGGTATGCGCAAACTCTTTTTCTTCTTCCTCTCAGATGCAAACACAGGTGCATGGCGGGGATGCAATGAGTGAAATGGAGTTATTTCTGTAAAGTTGACAAACCGTAGTAGCCACGTTTGTTCAGCCATGTCTTTGTCCAAATACGTCGTCGCCTTTTCTTTTTAGGGCGCTCAGCACAAAATTGCACAAATTGCCATGGCAGCACTCTAGTGAGCTTCATATTTCTCTTCTATTTGTTTGGCTTCTGGATAGACGAGTCAGAGCAGCTCCATCTCACTGCGGAGCTGAGTCGGACGTGGTTTTTAGACGTGCTGTGTTAGCAGGTAGATCGCATCAGAGCGTCATGCTGCACATACATCGTGAGCTGTGAACTCACACTGTACGCTAAACCCTGTGATTTAATCATACAGTTTGAGCTGCAGCTGCGTGCAACGATTGAAAAAAATCGCACAGCTTAAGGTAGTTAAAAAAAAACAGATAAACAAAAAAAACACCACAATTGGAGTTGCAGTTTTCCCTGCAATGGAATGGAAACCTGTTCAGGGTGTAGCCTGCCTTTCACCCATAGACTGCAGGAGGCTTTGGGCCTCACTGTGACCCTGACGGAATAAGCAAAAGAGGATGGATCAATGGATGGAAGGACGGACGGACGGACGAACGGACAAATGGAAGGATGAATGGAATTTCAGTTTACATAGGAATTCCCTTTAGAACTTCTTACAATTTACTTTAATGGGACTTGAAATGTATTGAAGTGAATCAGGGGTCACTGTTTAATTGCTGCACATTTTTACAAAGACAGCATTTTTTCCCTTCTCAGCCACAAGAAGAAAACACTCCATGATACGGCAATTGATGTCTTAATGGCTATGGTTTAGACTTTAAAGTTGAACATTTTTACCAAAGATCAGCAAAGTTAAATGACAGACCTGGGGCAATTATGTTTCATTTTTAAAACAACTAATTCATGCTTACAATTTGAATCTTATAAAGCACAGACTTCCATTTCAAACATTTCCAGGAACTTAGAAAGTAATGCTCTTACTTTTCTGAGTAAAATGAATCACTAAATTTTATACTATATAAATCAATCAATATCTTATGATTAAAAAAAGACGCAAAGCTGCTTTGTTTGGTCACCTTCTACAGTGTCACACAAGCTTTATGATTTTTTATTTATTTTTTAGAAAATACCTGCAGTTTCAAGATAAGTTGCTCTACTTTTACTGTTTGGACTAATTGCATATAAGTTATAATGTGCAATTACTGTGAAAGAGTCATCAATAAGGCCTTGCTTCTAAAATCCTTAATTACTATCATCCTGACTAGAATTAAATCTTTCTTTCCTACACCGGTAGTATTGTATTGGTCTGTTTAGAATCTATTCTAGTTACACATATCTACAGAGTTTGAAGTTGCTAAACATTTTTAAAAATTAGACCATCTGAGATTATTGCTCTATCGCTCTTATTCACTTATTATAATTCCATTCTGGACTCCGTTTAAGGTAGGTTTAGATCTGTTTCACCAGGTGGTTGAAACTGAAGCAGCAAGACGTTCTACAGAGAAAGACCCTCTAAGCTTCAGCGGATTTTACATAAACAGACTCGGCAGTGGACATCATGAAATAAGAGACTCTGAAAAAGATTTTTTAACAGGGATAATGTTCCAAATCTCTTAGTAAGAACACATCTTTAAAATAACAGAGGTTCACATGTTTCTGACCAGAGAGGTTATCATCGTTGTTTGTGTTAAACACCTCCCCTTATGGCACTCATTAATCACATTTGTGTTGGAACATTAGGATCAAAGGGCTTTAGCTCTGTCTTGTTGCTCTCATGGGTCAAAGAAAATAAAGTTTCAACATTAGAATACAATCAGCCAATCAGTCCATAGTTGAAGTGACATCATTGATTTATCACAAAGTAATGCTATCAAAGTCTCCCTCTAATTAACTGAACAATCCACTGCTCTCAAACTTTGGTCCTGTGTAAATTGGGTGTCTGTAAAAATAAAATAGTTTAGTTAGCAAAGCAGTCTTTCCACATAGGCAGACACAGTTTGTAAAGGCCAAAAAACACCTACAGCAGGTAGAACCAAAACTATTTAACGTTTCTTTGATTGGCAAATGTTGACTTTTATATTTTTACTGCAAAGCACCAGAGCTTATTCATGTTTCTCTATCAACCAGTACAAGAGATCCTCTCAGCAATGCATTTAACTCTTATTTATGGATTTGGTGTGTGTTTTTTTGTCGTACTTGTTTTTGCAGCTAAAACAACAACAATGTTCTAGAGCTCTAATTACAGCTGTTGAATAGCCGACATGCCTGACTAAGTATTGGCATGTCTAATGGGAGTATAATCAAAGTCAAAACACAGCCCATGGAACATTTGTGTAGCAACACAACTGTTTACTACTCAGGAAGTTGTGCTAGAAACCATAATTTAACCATAAACCTTGTGTTATATTATTTAGATCAATATTAGAAAACCTATAAATTACTTTTCTATTATGTTTTTGGACAAAACGTCAATTATTATTTATTTTGTGTAATTTACCTCATATGGTCTATGGTGTTTTCTGTTTAAATCCTCCTTTTGTAAAGTTGGATTGCCGTCCCCCACGCTTAAAGGTGTGCATAATGACATGCGGTCACTTTATTTCTTTCAGAATCACAATTGAACAGCTTTGAACAGGAGATTAGTGTAAAACAGTCAATTGTGTTTGAGGCAGTTGTGTAACCTCCCTGTAGTGATACATGTGAATGCTGACAAATCATTTGAATTAAAATGTGGATGTGAAAAGCTGTTTTACATCCAGGTGTCACACATTCACTTTGGTTGTGAACTGATCTAATGACAAATAGAGTTAACAGAAACCTGAAATAAAGAGCATCAAAGTGTTAAATTGGTCCCTTGAGTAAAGAAAGGCAATTTTAAGACACAACAATTTATAAAATGATGAATTATAAGAATTACGGCAATAGGAGAAAAATAAATCCTAAATGACATCTTTAAAGTTACATTTTTTTTCATTAGTGGCAAATAATAAATAAATGTCATTAATGTAATGTAAACTTCATCATTCACATTGCAAATATTGAAAACTGTATTAATTTTTTTGTATAGTATTAGATATTTCTATTGCTGTTAACAAATGCAGTGAATAATATTTTTCTTCATCAATCATTATGTTCCTACAGTAAATAGACACATATTGTATGGATAAAAACTTATTTTTGATCTCTAGCAAAACAATCATTACATGTAAGGGACAAATTAAACTCTTCAACACAAAGATATCAGTCCTTACTATTATACTGAATATTTTTATATCAATAACTGCATCATTGAAGGCCCCTAATGAAAGGAAGCCTTGCTTCAACTCCACTTCCAGTGCTTATATTAACAGTCACTGATGTAAAACTGCCCAGCACACTTGATGAGGGTTTTGATGGTGAATTTTGAAGCAAAGCCAGATACCTTTTTTTTTTTTTTTTCACCATAATTTTTCCTTCAACTAAATTTTCCTCTAAAATGCCTGGATGACAGCACTCTGTGCTGTCTTTAGCAACGCAGTTTTGTTGTAGTTGACCATCATTATGGAGGGTGCTAATGATTTTCTAATGAAAAAAGACACTTTAGTGTAGTTTTAAGCTATATCACTAAAACCTGAAGTGATAAATACTGCTCCCCCAATCTATGTAATACATGATTCAAGTTTTTTTGACTGAATTATAAAAGAAAGTTATTATCCTGAGATTAGAATGAATATACAAAGCAAGCTGTCCAGAGGGAAATATATCATTCAATAAGTAAAATATGCATACTTTGATAAAAAAAAAAAAGGAAGAAAAAGATGTAAATTTAAACGTCTCTTTAAATGTCATACTTTTAATAGCATAAAAGGGGGAACATTTTTTAATTGTGGGAGGATGGTTTGCCCTTTCTGTATGGTGCCACTGATTTCTATTCTTCTCGCTTTTTCTAACTATTTAACTTTAATTCTAGTTTCCAGTTTTATGTTGTGCTGAAGTTTTTTTCCATATAAAAAGAATGAGCTGTGAGGTTTTCTGACAGAAAAATGATTCGGACAAAAAACAAATCTTTGGCAGGATTCATGCATCCTGCAGCAGGTTTTAACTTTCACCTTGTTATTTCCGTGTCTCAGGTCAGCGCCACCACGCAGCTCGCTCAGAACTTCGGAAGCCGTGTCGGAGGTGGCATGTTGCGTGCGAGGACGCGGGGATGTGTGCAGACACATCACCATCACGCCACGAACGCGCGCGCGCGCAGAAGCAGCATGGGCAATCACTCACCGTCCCCCCTCCCTCCTCTCACCCCACCCGCTCCTCGCGGAACGCCAGCAGGGACCTGGGACTATAAAAACCCTCAGCCTCAGTCCAGGGAGTACTGAGCAAGCTCAACCTCCAGGTGAGTGATGCAAAGAAGTCCCGCAAAAATAGATCCTTCTGTTGGACATTCTCTGGTTTTATGACATTCAGCTCCAACCTTTTGCTGTCTCTGACCTCTTTTTGTTTATTTTGCAGGTCTATCAGTACATTCGGCAACCATGAAGGCTGTAGCTCTGATCCTCGCGCTGGTGGCCATCACAGGTAGGTTTGATGTCGCTCTCCAACTTGAGGCAATGATGCACATTTTTTCCTTTTTAAATATTTATTCATGCTTTCTGTTTTTGTCCATCATAGGCTGCAATGGCCGTGCTGTGCCCCAGGCTGATATGTCCATGAGCCGCCTGGAGAGCAATGTGAACAGATTCCTGGAGCACATCACAGAGCTGAACCAACAAGCCACTGGAGTTCTCCAGAACCTCAAGGTCCCTGAGCTCAGTAGGGAGTTGGAGTGAGTTTGCTTTTGTTAGATATGATACTTTAACATGGCATGTTCTTCTCTTACATTGACTCACAATTTCCTCGATGTGTGATTCCAATAGAACTGTGATCACTGACACCATGAGTGAGTTAACAACATACAGAGATCAGGTCGAGAGCAAACTGGCCCCCTACACTGCCACCTCCACTGGTCAGATCACTGAGGACCTGCAGCTTCTGGCTAACAAACTGGAGAAAGACATGACAGACGCAAAGGAGCGCAGCACTCAGTACCTTACTGAGCTGAAATCCATGGTTGAGCAGAACACAGATGATGTCCAAGGTCGCATCAATGCCTACATTACCAAGCTGAGGAAGCGCCTGACCAAAGACACTGAACAGATCAGAGAGTAAGTTGGGTTCAAGCTCTTTGTATCTCACTCTTATTTATCTGAAATATAAATGATCCTCTCTCTTCTTTTCTTTCTTAGAACTGTGGCCACCTACATGGGTGAGATTCAGTCCCGCACCAGCCAGAGTGTGGATTCCATGAGGGAGAATGTTGAGCCCCATGTCCAGCAGGCTGGTGATGCCACCGCTCAGAAGCTTAAAGAAATCACTGCTGTGCTGGAGTCTCAGGCTGAGACCATCAGAACCCAGCTGGAAAGCGGCATTAAGGAGCTCAGCAGCTCTGTCGACAGCAAGCTTGAGGAGCTGACAGAGATGCTCTCCCCATATGCCACCCAGGTCCGCGAGCACCTTGAAAACACCATGCAGAAGGTCAAGGAGAGTGTCAATGCATAAAGAAAAGTTTCATTAAAAGTTTCAAAAGATTGCTGGTATTACAAGAAGTAATGAATTGCTTATATCTTGATAAGGAAGGAAAATGAGTAAGACAAAAGTTACTGATGATGTACATTCTGTGCTCTTATATTCAGGGTAGAAGGTGTTTACTAGAGAGAAGGTAGATCATCTCCCTTATTTAGTCTCATGTGCACTCCATTTACACTGAATGCAAGTATTTCAGTCAACTGTTTAACTTACAGCAAACAAGATAGATACTTTCTTAATGTTTTGCTTTTTTTACTCTACTGCTGTTTATCCTCATTAGTTTTGCATTCAAAGTTTGTTTCCCTTTTTTGTACGATTTTGCTGCTGGGTTTGAATGCAAAAAAAAAAAAAACACAACTGTCTTACATTTCAATAAATGCACTGAATAAATTTTCACACACAACAAAGTGTCTTGATCATTTATTTTCCCAAAAGCAGAAATTAATTTGCAATAAAAGTGCTTTATAGAGCTTTGAGCTGCTTTCATAAAATAATAAAAAAATACCTGATTTCTTATTCAGTTGATATTGCCAAAATGCTCCCTGTTCTTTTAAAGGTGAGCAGAGCTCCTCTGTGGGTGTATCCTCCAGGTTTGATTGAATCAAAACACTGCTTTCACTTTCAAGGGTTGTTTAAATATGATGTATTATTTGTGGTTACATAGATCCAGCTACACACGTGTCAAAGTGGTAGCAAATAAACTACAAATTTTCAACAGACTTTTTCACTTTTATGTGTCTTAATTATATAAAAATAGCAACCTCCCATAGATGCATCTCATCAGATTAAGATGATTGTGTTAAAGCAATCAAATAAGCATTTTCTCTGGATGAGCAGTTTAGTTAAATTTTTTGTGTGTGTGTAAATTAATACTTCCAATAACTGAATTAGTGCATCTTTGCTGACCACTTGCCCAACCCCTGTTGCACAAGAGTGTGCTTAAGAGCAAATGTTGTCTTTTTTAGATTAAATCTAAGATAAAATCCCAGGAGGTGTTTTCTTTTTTCTGTTTTGCCTTCCAACCTACTTTTGGATCTAATTCCCAAACCAACATCCTTAGCCTATTTTTTGTGTCCAGTCCAGACTTGTTGAGATTTGCTTTCAGATTCCTTATCTTGAGCCTAGCGGGTATTTGGGAACAAGCCATGCCACTTACAGTGACATTGTACCAGTCCCACATTTGTCTTCTCTCCTGCAGGTTTGAACAGATGTTCCCTACAGATCAACAAGTGCACTGGCCCATTCATGCTCTCCTTTCTCTCTAGAGTGAGATCGATGGTTGCATGTCATGCCATCTCTTATTTTCACGAAATTACTGTGCCTGAACATGATCATTCCATTATATAACAGGATGTGAACATTTCTTGGCATGTATTCAAGGCTTTTTATTGGTTACTGCTGTGCTTAATTAATATTACAGGAAAATAAGCACTTGCACCTGCTGATTTTGATAACTGCTTTATGTCTGTCAAACGCAGCAGGGGTTTCCCTTTGAAGTTCAGAGTGGCAACCAGTAGGGGACACACAAACCCCCCTTTACTGTCCAAAATCAGTCCTCTGTCCCCCCCTCTGTCTGGATAAGGGCTGCAGAAAGCTACAGCTGTGTTTTCTTTGTTAGGGTGTTGGATGAACTATATAATCCTCATGAAGAAAAGACACAAATGAAAGCTTCATAAGATGGAAAAGCTTCACTTAATAAACATTTAGGTATTGCATTTGATTTTTTAAGAACTCTACAAACATGATTCAAAAGTTTTAAAATAGCTAAGATTGTCATAACCTCGATACTGTTTTGTCTTTTTTCTTACATTTTTACATGTAATTGCACCATTTTACTCTGAAATCCTACACTTTAATAAAATGTCCTTGAAAGTTGCTTATTTATCATATAATTGGAAGTGTGTAGTTTAACCTCAGTTTAAAAACAGCTGTTCTGTTGAGGCCTCAGAAGGGGGAATTTGCAAGAATGTTACAGAACAAATAAAAGTATCAAAAACCAATGAGAACAAAGGACAGATTAGGGTTAAAGTTGTGGTGCGTCTGAAGCAAGGACAATAAAGTTAATAAAAAATATTTTCAAAAATGTTAAAATATCTAGGAGTGAAGCACATCGTTTAATCTTTCTCAGACAATGGAAAGAGTAAAGCTCAATTGAAAGTTATATTCAATTCATTATTGAAAATTTGAAAATAAATGGCAAAAATCCCAAACTATGAAGACATTGCAATCAACATAAATTGTCAAGGTGTTCAAGGACACTGCAGAAGCAGAGATGACAATTTTGGAGAAGCTGTGCAGATCTACAAGTTGGGTACAAAATTCAAACAGCATAATTCTTGCACTCTCCAAAACAGATCATTGAGCAAGAGTGGTATGATTGCTGGAATGTTGAAAGAAGACAAAACAAACAAAGGGAAGGGTGCTCTGGCCAGAAATGACTAGATTTTATTCATTAGATCTGACAGTAAAACCCTATGTTTGGAGGAAACCTAATACAATTACCTTCAGAAATTATAGTAAAACATGCTGGTGGCAGTTTTGTGAGGATGCTTTTCTTCAGCAGGGCCAACTAAGCTTATCTGACTTGATGAAAAGATGGAGGGAGTTAGTTCCATGGCAACCTGGTAAAAAACAAAAAGTTGTTAGAAGTTGCAAAAGACTCGAAACTGGGGCACAGGTTCACCCTCCAGCTGGACAATGACTCAATGCAAGATAGTTCAGCAGAGGATATCAATATATTGATACAAATATATTTCACATTTGTTGTATATTTTATCAAAAGTTATAGAGATAATTTAGCATTTTTTATGCTTTAAAAATAATCTATATCTTTGTATTGGTCTATCAATACAAAGCATTCTCAAAAGCATTGATATGACAAAATGTGAAAAGCTCAAAAGAGCCTAAAATGTTTTTAAGACACTGTTACAGTTTGTTTTAACAAAGAAGTAACCTTGGTTTGCTCTAAGTCAAGCTAATATGGTGGGATTCCAAAATAACTTTTAAAAAATGTGTTGTTTATAGGAATAGTTGATTTTTTTGTGCCATTTCTTTCTAAACATTTCATAAGGTTGTGAAATAGATGTTTACAGGTTCTCTCTGTGTAAAAGGGCACTTTGTGTAAAGTCAAAGAAATGCTAAGTCAACGAGCAGCTGTTTGTTACTCATGAAATAACCTTAGGGAGTTCATGTTTATTTCCTGGCAGACAAGTGAAACCTAAGCTGTCAGTTGTTTTGTAGATTACTCATAAATGTTAAAAGAACAACAGGAAAACGAAAATTGGGCTGCTTGCAAAGCACTTCTGCTCCGTCTGTTCCTATAGGGTGTCTGCACTTTGAGAACTGCCCAGTGACAGCAACAGGCAGGAAAAAACATCCGAAAATATGCAGGTGGTAGCTAGTCCATGATTGCAAATAACTTCTAAAACGTTCCTGTGGTGCTTTTGCCTCCTTATGAAATCCCTTTCTTCACTTCATTTTTTTCACCGCTCTTTTGTTTTTGGCACAAAACATTAGTCTCCACAGGGGCCTGTGCAAAACACAAAAACAGGCCTTCCCTAAGCTCGTTATTACGAATTAGGTACCGGTAGATACCCACTTTCACACCCAGTGTTCACTGCAATTATTTAAGAGAGGCTCGTAGGCACGCGAGGTTAGGCTCCTTAGAAGGAGCACTTAATAACAAAAGACATGGAAATTTAGCATTTAAGCACCCTATCTACAATGCTAATAGTTACATTGTTTGCTTTTCATCATAACAATAAGCTGATAAGGATGTAAGGGCTCAGCAATAAATTGACCATCGTCGTAAATACTGAAATACCAAAATTTAGATAAAGAAAGGTGGTTTGGTTGGTCAGGTATGATGAAAACCTTTAACCACAGGTTTCTGAAGTATGTCAACTGTATGCCTCTTTTCAGTCACAACCTGAAAGAGAAAATAAGGTCACATTTGTTTTTGCCAATTCTCGTTTTGCAATAGAAAAGGAATCCTCACCAGATAGAAAATGTTGCAATAACTTTTATAACTGAAAAGATAAATTGAAAACTATCAAAGTAATGAAAAAGAGACACTGGATCACCTTGCTTCTTCACAATTTTTTTTAAGCATAGTAGCACTGCAATACAATTTATACCTTTTTAACATAATTTTGTTTCTGTAAAACTGAAATTGCACTTAGTTAGGCCTTTTTAAATGACATCATATCAGGTTATTTCCTTTATAATAAGGCATTATATGAATTATTCAGCTTAATAACTTCAAATACTCAAATCTCAACTATAATTTAACCTAGTTGTTACACTTTTATCATGTTGTATCTTTTTGTACATAAGAAATTCTATCGTTTCTCTTAATTTTGAAATTGATTTTAGTTTATTTATTTGGTGCTAATTTACAACACATGTTGACTGAAAGTGCTTTACCGAGATAATTCAACCAGATTGATCCAATTGGTTCAAAGTTTTCTATCTAAGGAAAACAAGTTGATTGCATTGACTCATTGACTCGATAACAATCCCTCACACTAAGCATGCTTGCAGCGACAGTGGAGAGGAAAACCCCCTTTTAACAGGAAGAAACCTCGAGCAGAACCAAGCTCAGTGTGAGCAGCCATCTGCAGAGGCCGACTGGGGTTCAAAGAGACAGAAGCAGAGATACAGAAAGAAGCAGAAATACAAAAGTAAATAGTAAATTAGCTCCAGAGAAAGCCTTGTCCTACAAACACACAATGCAGACGACCTTTGAGCCAGCTTCCATGTCAGAGGATGAAGGCGAGCAAATCCAGTAAGTCACAGTCAGATAGAATAGTTTATAGTTGATAATAGTTAATAGTTAACTTCACTAAAAACAGGCCAAGCTGGAACATCTAATAAAAAATAGGCATTATTGCTCTCCAGGATGCTGAAACAGCCAAACAGGAACATACCAGATGTAGCTACTATGATGAGAAAAAGCAGGGAGAGCCTAATGTTTGAGATTTAACCAACAAATATTGAAGAATGGGAGAAAAGAGATGTAATGATGCAGAATAATGAAAAGGGGTCCCTATGTCCTCCAGAAGTCTTCTATAGACTTCTATAGAAGTCTATAACAGCATAACTATAGAGATAACTCAGGATAACCTGAGCCACTTTAACTATAAGCTTTATCAAAAACGAAAGTTTTAAGCCTTGCCTTAAAATTAGACGGGCTGTCTGCCTTATGGACTAAAACTGGTAGTTGGTTCTACAGGAGAGGAAGCTGATAACTTAAAGATTTGCCTCCCATTCTTCCTTTAGAAACTGTATGAAATACTAGTACCTGTAAATTGAGAGTAAGATTGTGGCCCCCGATTGCTCCCCAGACGCCACACAATGGCGGCCCACTGCTCCTCAAGGGGATGGGTTAAATCCAGAGGAAAATTTCTCCAATGTGAGATCAATACATTTCAATTATTATTATTATTATTATTATTATTATTATTATTATTATTATTATTATTATTATTATTATTATTAATATTATTATTATTATTATTATTATTATTATTATTATTATTATTATTATATGTACTCTATAAGGAACATAAGGTATATTCAGATCTCTGATATAAGACAGATTTTACAGGAAGCCGATAAAGAGAAGCTAGAATAGAAGAAATATGATCTCTCTTTTTAAT
Organism: Cyprinodon diabolis; assembly: GCA_030533445.1. Taxonomy (NCBI): domain Eukaryota; kingdom Metazoa; phylum Chordata; class Actinopteri; order Cyprinodontiformes; family Cyprinodontidae; genus Cyprinodon; species Cyprinodon diabolis. The sequence continues at coordinate 37,892,441 of CM060064.1, read as the reverse complement.
TTTTATAAGAACTGGCTGCTGCATTTTCAAACATTTCGACAATTTGAGGACTTCCTGATAGTAAAGAATTGCAATAGTCCAGCCTTGACGCAACAAATGCATGGACCAGTCTCACAGTATCACCCCTGGATGAGAACCTCTTTGATATTGGATTTTAATGACATGTCCTGATAAAAAAGACAACAAAACAAAATAAAAAAAGCAAGATTTTTTACTTATTATCTGACATCAATATAACACCATTCCACTGAAGTGACAGCTTCTTTTTCCAAGACTTGTTCAAAGACAATAACTTTTGTTTTTTATGCATTCAGAGCCAGAAAGTTAAGAGTAATCCAGGGTTTTATCTCCTTAGACATGCCTGTAGTCTATGTAATAGGTTAGTTTCATCTGAATTTAGAAATATTTGAGTACCATCAGCAATGGAGTGGCGGCCAAGTGGTTAGGGCATAGAGCTTGGAATCCTAAGGTTCTTAGTTGGAGCCTCATTCCCACCGACTGCCACTCTGGGTCCCTGAGCAAAGATGCTTAACCCCACACTGCTCCCTGGATGCTGCATAATGGCAGTCCACCGCTGCCATTATGCGGTGAAGGGTTAAATGCAGAAAGTTGATTTTGTTGCTCTGTGCTTGTGACTGTGTATATAGATTTAACCTTTTTTCTGAATGGATACAGGTATTATGTTAGAAATCATGATGTGTTCTTTGAACAAATTTGAAAAAGAGATATATGAATAGATTTTGAGAAAAACATTTTAACCTGAATGTAACTTTAATACGTTTGACTTTATATGGAATGTTTTGTAGAATTCATGAGGGGCATAGATACAAAACTGGCTTCTATCTATGTTGAGCCCTTAGTGTACAAAATAATCTTTCATATTGAAAATAATACATCCTGAAAAATGTAAAGTATTCTCAAGTAGCCAACGTAAAGATTCATATTTGAGATTACAAACAACGATTATACTGTAACTTAAAACTACTGAAGACTGACTGACTTTCACCAAAATCTTGCCAAGTGATTCAAACTATGCAGCCTTTTGACACAGAGTAAACTCTTGGGCAACTGCCGGGTCCAAAGTAGTTCACAAATAGCCCTTGTCTGTCAGCAGTAAACTCTGTTCCTCCACATCACCTTCCAGTTTATCAGTTTAAACCACTTTTATCCTGGGGGTTTAGATGAGACTAATCATTCCCTGTCTCGTCTTTTTCTTCCCTTTTATAATGAATAATTATTTGCAGCCAATCTTTGAATCTGACCCAAAAAACAGACAAGGCTGATCACTTTATCAACCTCATGCCAGTTGTGCAACCTTTTACCTTTGGCAGGCCTGTTTCAACAGGGAGTTTTTTTTTATGTAATTAGATGAGTGCAGATCAATGAAATGGGCAGGCATTCTTCAAGGCCGTTGTGTCTGCATGTTGACCTAAATCCAATGATTTGCATAACACTCCTGAAAGGAGGGAAGGCTTATAAAAAGCAGGGACACACTGACGACCCAAGGCACATCATTTTTTTTCTTCTAGGAGACAGAAAAGAGGTATGTTTTACATTTTATCACTTTTGAATAAAATGTTCTGTAACTTTGTAAAAAAAAAAAGGAAATATCATTAATCAACATACAGTAATGTTGAAGCTTTTGCATTTTTAAATGTATTAAGACTAAACTATATTGTAGTTTGAAAAATGCTTCCAGTCTGTTAGGTCACTAAGGTACTGATAACGGGGATGTTTTTTTTTTGTTTAAGCAGTTGATCTAGGAAAAATATGGGTACCTTCCGTTAAATGCAAATAAAATTTATATTTTTTTTCTTTCCCCTTTCAGTGACAAAAAGCCAAGATGAGACTGTATCTTGCAGCTGCTGTCCTGTTGCTGGCTTTTGTTGCATACACAGGTTCTTCTTTTTGCTTTTATGATTTAAAGTATTAAACTATATATTTTGTTTTGGTTTTTTAGTATTATCTCTTATGACCATTGTCTTTGTTTTTTATTGTTTTAATTACCTGCAGAGGCTCAGGATGACTCAATCCAAGATAGGTTATCCACATTCAGGGATCAGGTCACTGAGTTCGGCAAGACTGTGGCTGAAAAGGCAAAGACCCATTTTGACACCATGAGAACCAGTGAATTTGCAGAGTCCACCAAGTAGGCCAACACACACACTGAACATATAAAACCTCTTTCTATTATTGTATGTAACTAAAATTACATTTCCATCCTCCCAGGAACTGGTTCACAGAGCGGTTTCAGCAGATTAGGCAGAAGATAGATGAAATCTCTCAATGAGCTGATGAACCAGTCAAAGACCTCCGCCCTCAACGGCCACACTGCCATGGCAGCTGACCTGCTGCAACATCTAAAGGCTGAAGTCACGTTGCTCATCAAAATGGACAAAGCTAACCTCTATTGTCATATTTTTGCCTATTATCATTTATGGAAAAACTGTGTAAAAGTGCAATAAAACACATGAAATAAAAAAAAAATCTTTTAATACCATTTCTTTGAAATCATGGACTTTGATATAGTTTGAAACATTTTACCAAAATGAGGAAATAAAAAAAATGCTAGCCAGACACCTAAAAACAAAAGTGATAAAGTTGGCAGACAAATGATATTTTGAACCCGAGTCAGTAGATTTGTTGCTTCTAAACTGCCGTAGTGAAATGTAAACAAGCTTAATATACAACAAGCAGTAATGTCATAGACAGTTTTATATAAACCCAATTTAAAATAACAGAGATCCAAACTGAAATTGATTCATTGGCTTATTTTTGGCCAAATTGTATTGTTTTTGTTTTGTCATCTATAAGTTAATAACAATTAGAGCAAAAAAAACAACTAGTTAAGAGTGGCAGAGATCCATTTAAAGTGTTTTACAAATAAAACATGAGAACTTAAGTTTGCACTTGTATTTTGAATTTTCCAGTTTTATACCACTTAACAAAATCTAGAGCAAACATTAGTATTTCAAAGTGATAAGTCAGGGAGAATCTTTTGGAGAGTTTTAGAGCAGAGTTAGGTCATAGAACAAAATGTTAAGCTTTTGATTTTCTTTTTCTGAATTGGAATGTGTGGCAAAACTGCAAACCTTTCAAAACATGACCGTCCATATGAAGTGAGACACAACAAATAAGCACTAATCAGATGAAGAGACAAGAGGCCCAGCATCTCTAGAGGAGCAGTAGAGATCTACAGCTCCTTGAGATAAAGAGAACCTGAACTGTGTTTGGACTGTTTTGATCCTTCAGATGAGCTTTAAGAATTGGCAAAGTTATCTTTATCTAAGCCTTAAACTTTTATGTTAGATTCAGTTCCAACTAAGTTATTTCCACCTTCAATTTAGATATGATTAAATTATCCCTTACACAGGGGTAAGCACCACAGGGTTTTAAGGTAGCTATAATGAAACCTTTACAGCCTTTCTTCTCTAAAATTCTTGAGAAAATTGTTTCAAATCAAACATGTGAGCATTTAAATCATATTGACCTGTTTGAGGAGTTTTAGTCACATTTTAGAGCACATCACAGCACTAAAGGCAATGGTGGAAGTTACTGATGATATTCTCATGGCCTTAGCCAATGGGCTTGTATCTGTACTTGTCCTTTTAGATTAATTATACTATTTAATACAGTCAATCACATTTTTTTTAAAGGAATGCTGGAACGTTCTATATGAATTAAGAAACAGCATTAGGCTGGTTTAAATCAGACTTGTCAAACTGATTTTTAGCTTTTTAAAGTTAGTGATATTTCTTCCTCAAACTCCAGGAGTATCTGGGAAGTATCACTCTAAGGAGCCTTAAGATGAGATATGTTGGGAATTAGTACTATTAGTAGTATAGTATACTACTATTATAGTCATATTTGTATAGTATAGTAGTATTTTGAACTAAATTGAGTGAGGAGAATCTGATAAGAGAAGAAAACATGTAGCGCAATGTGCAATTTTATAAATTGTGTGGAACTTGAAAATGTTACACTGTGCAAAGGTCAAAATCACAGTGACTTCATTCACTGTGCAACTAAATATTCCAGACTGATCCTCCGGGGAAACAAAATAAATTTAGATCTGACATAGATGTCTGTTGGAAATTAAATGGACAGCTGGTTTTATGTTGTTATTATTAAGATAGGTTTTTAGCTTATGGGAGAGGCGGCCTAGTGGTTAGGGCATTGCGCTTGGAATTCTGAGGTTCTGAGCTTTGGAGTTTCTGGGTGCTTGGAATCCTGAGGTTCTGGGTCCCTGAGCAAGACCCTTAACCCCTACACTGCTCCCCGGGCACCGCACAGTGGCAGCCCACTATTCCCCAAGGGGATGGGTTTTATGCAAATTTTTGAAGGAATTAGGGGCAGAAATTGTGACAGAACACACATGCACGTCAAGTCATATAATGAACCAATGTTTCCTCCATTGCCTTGAATAGACTGTGTGCAGCTTATTACCTGCAACTCGGGATCCAAATTTCCAGTGTAGTAAACTGATGTTTCATTCAAGCCCCGACATTGTTGTTACAGAAAGTTGCAGCTGTTTCAGTAGTAGTTGTGGATGAAGAAGACTAAAGCGAACACTAGTTTCTTATTTTCAAAATGATACTCATTGCTGCCATGAAATATTTGTTGTGGTCTTGTAGCAAATCTTCCCATAGTAGACAACATTAGAGCATCACCTTTGCAGTGCTGTGAATACAGCCTGTCAGTGAAGTGTTTCTGCCTGTGCCAGCTTGGCTGATGGCTGCAGTTACCCGTGGCACCAGTTGTGTCACTTGTAAGTCTCATTTCCTCATCCCACATTTAAAGTTCCACTATGTAAAGGTTAAGGACGAGCATGAGGACAAAGAGACGGCTACTAAAACATTTATACCTGGGAAAGGGCCTATAAGAATTAGATGTATGTTGCAACCTTTGGCACAGAGTATGATATTCCTAGAAAAATATCACTGTTGAATGTTTGTCTATGTTGCTATTGGTTTTTGTGCACTTTAAACCCAACAGGTTTGTGTTTTACACTCATTGAGCAAAGACCAGTGATTTTTTTCACATAAACAAACTCTTTTCATTTATAACATACCATTTTATTTAAAAAGAAAATAACACAGAATGAACTTGGCTTTTTTTGTGTAGCCCACATCAGTTTTTCACTTCATATAAGAATAAAAATATTTGTGTTTGAAAACATGAAATTGAGTCCACCTGTAGTTTGCCCCCAGCCATAAGGTAAAAAATAAATATATGGAAGGAAAACTCATGTTTTAAGCACCAAGCAAAATCACATGAAAAATTAACATTCTGAATCAGAACACCACTACAACCATATAATTTATGGCATTGGGAGCATTGCGAAAGGATGCTTGTTTTCAGCAGGGCAGCAAAGATGGTCGGTGGTAATTATTGTAAATATGGATATATCTAGGTTAGGGTATTCTTAGATGAAAACTTGTTAGGGGTTGAAAAAGGCCTGAGACTGTGGGCAGTTTCATCACTTTATACCAGCCTTAAACATGCATTAAGAACTATAACAGAAAGGTTTAAACCTTTGGATTGTTAATTATGGTTCTCAGGAGCAGCTGTCGCATAAGTTTTGGTGTTTTCCTGCTGGGACACACCAGAAATCAGTTAAAGAAATCCGTGAAATATCTAAAACAAAGTTTGTCCTAAAGAACAAGTCCAAAAATCTCTGGTTCAAATTAAGCCATATTTATGTTTGATAACAGCTCCGTCAAAGTCCAAACCTAAATTCATTTAGGAATCTGTATCAAGACTTTTTTCCCCTTCCATTTCAGTCATGCTTTCTTTCTGTTGGCCATTACATATATTATGTATTGTAATAAATATATTAATCTTCTATTTTTAAAGGCAAATGACGAAAGAGCACCTTAGAATACCATATTCATCTGGAATTAGTGCTTTCAGACTGTGGTACATCATGAAGACACAAAAGGAAGGACCACAGCTGAGATTCAAATCTAGCTCTAAATGCTGCACCATCATAATGGCATATTAAAAATGTCTAACAGATAATAAATAATTTCTGTTAATTATACGGAACAAAGGGTAAGTGCCAACATGGTAGCTAATCAGGGATTTCATAACCCCCACTCCTGTATAAAGTCGCTGTTTATGATGAGTTAATAAATCACCAGTTTGCAGGTTCAATGAAATCGTTTTCGTTGAAGAGAACAGAGTGACAGGGGTCAGGCGCTTGTAAGCAAAAGTCACAGATTATTGCCACATGGCGCCGACCTTTCCAGCTGAGATTATCACTTTGATATCTTGGTTAAAAAAAAAAAAAAAAAAAGAAAGAAAAGTGCAAAATAGCTTTCTTTAAAACATAAACACATTGAAACAATATTTTTAGAGATTTTATTCAACAGATAACATCAGGATCTTCTTCAAAAAGGGAATTTGCTATTACAAATACTTTTATATAAACCCTCTGCACAGTGTACTTCATAATTGAAATTAAAATCTTGTTTTAAACAGTAGAAATATCTGAAATATTAGGCATTCTAGTTCCAATAGCATTTTAAGTGAAGGTATTTCTGTTTAGAAAAAGTGGAGGAAAAGCACACTTACCTGAAGAGAAAATCAGATCAATATGTGGACTCTAGCCATTAAATTATCTTTTTGTACCCGTTTTAACTGACGTATGTATCTATTCTTTGAAGACTTTGGCTGGTCTGTGCTGTGAAACTTCAGCACTCACCAATTGGGGTTATATAACTAAGCCAAAGGGCAAATCTACAGCTAATGTGAGGATGAAAGCAGTTAAGAATCTGTAGTTTAGCAAAAGTAGCATTTCCAAAATCTTTGTTGAGCCAGAATCTGCATCTGCGTACCTCATCTCATAAGAATTTGATACTTTACAGAATGCAATAAAGGTTTATGAAAATACTTAGACTTTTAAATCCTCAGAATGTTAAATATCTGTGACGCTCTGGTGATTTGGAAACCAACCATGGCTGTGAATGTTTGCAGATTTCAGATTAGGTTGTTTTTTTTCTCTCTGTGGTTATAAGGAAGCAGAGAAAAAGTGGAGAAAATAGTTCCATCCTGTGAGTGAAAGAAGTTCAGAAGTCTTGCTTTGTTTTCATACTTTGATTTGGCAATAAATTATTGAAACAGAGAACAAAAAACAAGACTGAGTTCATTGATCGTCCGGTAAGGACCAATGTCCACACTCTTGCACTAACCTAATACAAATAAAGCAGCCTGATAACATTGGCTAGTTTAATTTCTGTTGATGAGAGACGGAAGAAATGGTAAAAAGGGATTTTTTTTGTATTTATGTTTAAAATTATGTATAACATAAGACATATAAAAAATGATTTTTATTGTTGAACCAGTCAAAGACAAAATCTATTATCTTGAAGGTCTAAGAAACTGTAGATAAAGATAAACTGACTGCAGATTTTGCCTTTTTTTTTCTTTTTGCTCAGCACATGCGACTTCAGATAATCTTCATTTTCATGTTTCTCCTGCAAGGTACAAGTAAAAAAAATATAAATAATACAAATATCTCTTCAGTTTTTTTATGTATTGATTTGAATCTATTTGTTGAGTTGAATATGTTTGAACTGGTTTACCTGCAGCATGGAGACCAGCTTTGGCACAGACAGCTGAACCAGAGCAGCCAGACTCAAGAGGAATTCTGGAGCGGCTAGCAGAGAGAGCTGGGTAAAAAAAAAAAAAAAAAAAACATACATACAGATAGATAGATAGATAGATAGATAGATAGATAGATAGATAGATAGATAGATAGATAGATAGATAGATAGATAGATAGATAGATAGATAGATAGATAGATAGATAGATAGATAGATAGATAGATAGATAGATAGATAGATAGATAGATAGATAGATAGATAGACAGATAGATAGACAGACAGACAGACAGACAGACAGACAGACAGACAGACAGACGTATACATTGTTTTTTGTGTGTGGTAATGTGTATAAAACTGCATTATTTTATTGTAAAGATTGGGAATTTCTTCCTCCTTATAGATTCTTATTGGGGTTTGCATTATTTTTTTGTAATTTTTAAATGTTCCTTTTTTATTATGTATTTAGAATTACTAAAATGCAAATAAACAGCAACTAAATAAAATAAACAATTGAAAATATGTAATTACCCTTTAAAAACTAGTTATGCTATCACTACTTGCGTATCACTTGCATGAATCTTTACAAAACAGTTTTTAAGTCATCCATAATGGTCGGTTTTAAAGAACCAGCCACCCTATTTAAGGCCAAGCTGCAGCATCTCAGTCAGATTTAACTTTGGCTGGGCCAATCTAAAGCCTTCCATTTTGTGGTTATTTGAACCTTTACAGATAGACCAACTAGTAGGCTAAAGTTCACTCTCCTGCACCATTAAACTCTCATTGTCCCCTGATCCCATTGTATTTTGCAGAGGGGTTAAAGTATTGTTGTATCTTATCTTTTGTTAATTTCTTTTGATTAGGTTTTAGATATTGATGCCATATATTCTAAGAGGTGTTCTAATTTGTTGATTCTAAAGGTGTGACTGGTGAAATTGTGCTATCTAAACTTTATGCAGAACCTCTAAATGATAAAAAATGTATGCTTTGATCTGTTTAGGCAAGCCAAATCTAAAATCAAGTCTGTTGGGGAGACAGTAATGGGCTTCGCTGGTGCTTATTATGAAGACCATATCCAACCAGTGGCTGGAACCTATGTTGAGTGGGCCTCTAACATGAGAAATTCACTATGGGAGAAAGTTCAGACAGCAGTTGGAAACTACATGCCATCTTCCAATTAATCCACACCATCAAACACATGAAAATGAGAAAAGTTGAGATCATCAACTTTTTCTTCTCTTTTCTGTGATTTGCTCTACATTTCTACTCTTTTCCTAAGTGCCTGGTTAACTGTGAAAAATGAGGTTGGAATAAAATTAAACATAATTCAAACAACTTTGTGTCTTCAGTTGTCTGTATATGCGAAAGGGGAGACAAGACAAAAAAAACAAACAAATCCAAGGCTTTGTTGGGCTACTGTATAAAGCCTTGAACTCAACACTATTTCTGATATTTTGAATTGAAAAAGCTTCATTGACTAGAAGCGAAACGTCTTCAAACTTGGTGACAAAACCCAGTGGATTTTTTATTTTTATTTTTTTGGAACGACTATGACCTGGATGACTAAGAATCTTCACCAGCAGAAAGGGGAGAAGGCGTCAGAAAACATTAAGACATTTCTTCCTTTCTTTTACAAGTTTTTAAACTACTAATTCATTGATAAGGTTCGTGAGGTGGGATTCTATGGTAAGGTCATAGCTGTTAAATGTACTGTAAACCCAAGTGTTCAGAATATGAATATGTATGTCTTAATGGTATTTCAAATTATTTATATGCTTTAAATCTTTACAAATATTTTCATCCACAACCACAAACTGCAACTTAGTTTAGTGGGACAGCCAGCACAAGGTAATGAGAAACCATAAAGTTGAAGAAAAGTGATGTGCTAGTTTAAGATAATAATTTAGTTATAAAATGTCTGGAATATATTTCAGTTATTTAGTCCTATGTCTTAATTCAGTTTTTTTTTATTTGTATTTTTACAAATGCATGTCATTACCTTAGTCAGTTAAATAACATGCTGCTGTCATTTTGCACATCTCTCATGTTTCTTCTATTTACAAATATTCATTACTGTAAAAATGTCCATAGCAGTATATTGGGTATTTATTCTCCAGGTGTACAGTATTTACATTATTAAAACACTTTACAGTACAGTATTTCATTTCTTTATCTTTTAACTCTTCAATATTATGTTATTGTTATACATTTTTCCAAGGTCCACATTTGTCTGACATTTTTTTCTATAATCTTTTTGCTGCTGTAAACACCAAAATTTCCCCATTGTGGGAGGATAAAGGAATTTTCTATTCTATTCTATTCTATTCTATTCTATTCTATTCTATTCTATTCTATTCTATTCTATTCTATTCTATTCATTACAAGGCATTATACAAAATAAAACAAATTAATTTCTTTCATCCTAATGATCAAACAATCCAATTTACTATTCAAACAAATTAATCTCTTCATTCAGATTGGGGGAAAGGGTTTCTATCTCTATAAAAAAAAAGCTAATTGCACCCAGCTGTTAATATATAGCATTAAATT
>CM060064.1:37844786-37877286 GCA_030533445.1 Cyprinodon diabolis | reverse complement strand
AAACAACACTGCACCAGACATGCTGACCAGAAAAAAAAAGATCTAATCAGCATTATCGTCTTTCGTTGCAGTTAATCACACATAGGCCAGTGCAAAGATTTTCGTTTGTTTGTCTTTTTCCCAATGCAAATACCATGACAGCGTCTAAACATGCAATTTCTCCAATATCAAGACTAAGGGTGCATCTTAACAACTGAATGCAGACAAAAGTACATTTCAGAGGTATTGCACAACCTCTCAACTACATTTGCACATTCACTCTGTATGGCCATTTACACTGGACTTTGTGTAGGTGGACGGACATGCCTTTTAGGATGTGTGTGTGCTTTAGCGGAAACAAGTGTGTGTGTAATGTCACCAGATGACGTTTGTTTGCAGTCCCCCCTATATCATCTCGTCCAGATGTGAGCCCTGTTTTACAGACAACTCGCCTCCAGAGAAGACTGTCACTTCTTGGATCTGTACATCCAGCAAACACAGTAGGTACTTCTGCTCTTGTTAAAGAAGTGGTCACTCTCTCCTTTCAAGCATATTTCAAATGCATTTTCATAAATAAATCTGTATCTTTTTGGAGTTTTAATTATATGGTTTATGTTTCCTCTCTTCTTGTTTCAGAGATGAATACAAAATTGATCCTTGCACTGGTCTTTGCTCTTCAGGGTAAGGCAACATAAAAAAAAAAAAGCTATCTGCCTCATTAGGAATAACATAGATGCAAAGTAAGGCTTTTATTTACCAAAGAACTAGAGATATTGATTTGAAGTGTCACACTTAAACGTTTGTTTGGCTATGCAAATAAATACTGAGACATTTATCTGAAAGGTTTTCTAATGCTAAATGAAGGGTTTATTTAGACAGGATCATATGCTGAATTGTAGCTAAACTCATCTCACTTTATTTTTAGTCTCATTGAGCCTGAGTGAGGTCCATCAACCAAGCCAGGAACTGGTCGAAAAGTATGAGGCCATGAAAGCAACTTTTTACAAGAGGCTGCTCAATGCTTATGGCAGGCTCCACGGTGCTGTTGGCAACGCTGATCAAGCACAGTCCGCCAGGGACTTGATCGAGTCTCTGAAAGAAAAGCCTGAAGTGCAAGCAGCTGTCAAAGTTGGAAGGTCAGTGATCTCCAAAAGTTTTTCATTTGAAGAAGAAGAAGAAGACCCTATTTTTTTTTTTTTGCTCAGATGTGTTCAGTTTCACCAAAAATTTACAAATAAATATCACAACAGTGTCTTCATTTATGTTGACAACTGCAAAATAAAGTTTTTTTTATAAAGGTCACAGTTAAACTGATTTTGATATATATATATATAAATATTTTTTTTCTTGCAGTGGTCTGGGCTCAGAAGCAGCACCAATGGTGGACAGTGCCCGGGCATCGCTGCTTGGTTTGTACGAACATTATCTTCGCCCCCATGTTGGAGAGAGCCTGAGCAATGCCATCGATCATATCAAGGTCTTCTTGGATCAACATCTGCCTGCTGAGTAAAACAATAACAGTAATAAAGAATAGAAAAGGTCCAGCTGATGGGAAAACACTTGTTGGAAGCATGTAGTAGGTAATAGCTAATAGAATCCACACCAGTTTAGATTTAGAGGAGAAATACCCGATGCAAACAAGATTACTTTGCCTGTTTCTAAATCATTGTGTTTGCCAGATCATGCAGAGTTACTAGCATGGAAACATTGTCAACACCATGTGCTTAAGTTCCTGCATGTACAGTATTATATGTTTGATACACTAACAGAAGTCTCCATGTGACAGAGTACGTACAGAATGCTTGTGTATGTATGTGCGTTCAATAAAATGAACTGAAAACTATCCATTTTTGTCCACAAAACACTTTATTAAAGATTCAATTCCGAAATGAGGCAATGGTGCGGATTTATTCTGTTTGATTAATTCATACAGGTAAATTATGTAATGTACGAACTGAAAATCAGTTATGGATTATTAAAGCTCAAGATATTTGGTTACCACCTAAAGATCATCCAAATTAATTATTTTGATTTGATAATTTCTGACAGTCAATAAGTTTTACAACAATTAGATTCCAATCATGCATGTTAAATGAGACTTGGTGAAATACATTTTAGTCAGATGGGAGCCCTAGAAAAAACGTTTGGGCCATTTGCTTGTGAATAAAATATTATACTTTTTTTTCAGTGAAAAAGCAGCATTTCTTAACCCCCAAAATATTTGATTGTGTAAAACATCATATAAACATCAACTTCCTGCCAAAAGACAGTTGTAATAGAACTCATAAAGGATTGTCAACTGTATGATTGCATCTAATGTATTTATCCTGCACTAAACTTTGCAGAAAGTAGTATAATGGCAACTGGTGCAACAGCCTGGGGATTGTTTGAGGCTTTTCACCTAATTGAAGACAAAAAAACAGATCTGCATCAAAATTGAGCAAATTGCTACTATTAAGCAATTATGCAATACATCAGAACCAGGAAAACTAACACTAGACTAGACAGTGCAATGTGCTGTTCCAGCTGTTTTTAGGAACAGTGCAGTTATGCCATTCCTGTATTGCTCATCAGCTGGACTGAATTAAACACCCAGCTTTGCTGACATTTTGAACCCTGCAGCTGGTCTCAAACTGCCTTGAGCAACATGACATGTGAGTCTGAATCACATGGTTGCTGGAAATGTTTGCTTAGGCCATTAAAATGTAGGTGTTACAGAGAAAGGGCCAAACAACATGACACAAACACCCTCAAACAAAGACTGTGTGTTTATGGTGAAAACTTGCATTTTTTTGTTGAAAATTGTCTTTATTTTAAACTAAAAATACTTTAAGAGTACAGAAATTATTAAAAAATTATTTGTATTTGGTGATAAACCAAGACACAGCTTTGCATGACTTCCAAGATAAAATGAATATTACAAAAAATATCAGAAGAGTTTAACATCTGATGTTGCATTGGGTATACCTCACCTATAAAGGGAAGGATTATAACACAACCATAAAGCCTCCAAGGCATCCCTCTAAATGAAAAGACTTGAGCAATGAGAGCATTAATCCGCAGGACCGATCAGTCATATAATATCTCTGAAATATATAATATATATATTTCAGAGATATATATATAATATATATAATGTGATATATAATATCACAGAAATATACTGTACATCTTCAGACCAGGTCTGTCTTCCTTTCACCGTACTTTCTTGTGTCTCACACAATGCAAAATAAAAGTGTAATTTATAATTGCAGAGTTGCATAATATATTATCAGGTAGTCTAATAAAATGGACAATTGCTTCAAAGTAATGTCAAATGTAATCATTAAGTGAACGAATAGATTTGCATACCTGTAGCACTTGTAAAATTAGTTTGTACCTTGTAAATTAGGAATAGTAGAAAAATGGTGAATGCAACATTTTCTCCTAAGTCACAAATGCTTTAAGAATGGATTTGTTCGTATGAAGAGTTAGAGCATGAGGCCTGTTGTTCAAACCATTATCCAAAAATTGTAAGAGGGGGCAAAAGAAACACTAGAAGAACACTTGAAGTTGAAGGGATTCTACTACATCCTCCATAACCTGGATTCCGCAGGTACCTACGCCAGGATCCTGTGTGTGGATTTTAACTCTGCCTTCAATATAATTATCCCAGCTTTGCTTCAGGAAAATCTCCCCAGCTGAGTGTGCCTGACTCCACCTGCAGGTGGATTACAGACTTCCTGTCTGACAGGAAGCAGCATGTGAAGCTGGGAAAACATGCTTCCGACTCATAGCTCACTCAGCACTGGTTCTCCCCAGGGCTGTGTTCTTCTATTCTCCCTGTACACCCACAGCTGCACCTCCAGCCCTCACTCTGTCAAGCATCTGAAGTACGTGGACGACACCACTCTCGGCGGACCTATCTCTGATGTTGATGAATCCTCTTACAGGTGGGAGGTTGACCATCTGGTGACCTGGTGCAGGGAGAACGACCTGGAGCTCAACGTTCTAAAAACAGTGGAGATGGTTGAGGACTTCAGAAAGAACTCAGTCCCAGCTATCCCCATCACCCTCTGTGACTCCACAATTGACACTGTAGAGTCTTTACACTTCATAGGAACTATGATCCCACTGAGGGAGCTGAACATCAGCTCCCTCTCCAAGAAATACCAGTAGAACATGTACTTCCTTCGGAAGCTGAAAGAAGTCCACCCTGCCAAGGACAGTGATGGTGCAGTTCTACTCTTCCATCATTGTGTCCATCCTCACCTCCTCCATCACCATCTGGTACACTGGTGCCACCGCCAAGGACAAGGGCAGACTTTAGTGTGTCATTGGGTCTGCAGAGAAGGTGATTGTTTGCAATCTTCCATATCTCCAGGAGCTGTACGACTGACTTCAGTTGCCTCCTTTTGGTTATTATATCTGCAAGAATCCAACTCAGCTTCCATCTCTGCATTTGGGTCCTTTAAAATCCTAAACATCCTGACACCTATTACAAAGATTATAGGCATGACTTGAAGACATACAAACCTGAATGACTCTTAACTTTCTGCTTCTGAATGCAGACAAAACAAAAGCTATTGTCTTTGAATAAGAGTCATTACAAAAAAAAAAATGCTGATTACTCAGAAACTTTATTTGGATAGGACTAAGTTGATCTCAGATAATAAAGTAAAAATTCTTGCTGCAATTTTTGATGAGGACCTGTCATTTAAATCCCATATCAAAAAGGTTTCTGTAATTTCCTTCTTTGATCTCTGGAATATTGCAAAAAATAAAATGTCTTATCTAGGGGCTATGCTAAAAAACTAGTCCATACATTTGTTACTTCAAGGAGTGTTGGCCTTATGGGTTAGAGCAGTGCGCTTGTGCTCTTGAGAAAGCTGAATGTACCCGGTTCAATCCCCACAGCCTGCACTCTTGGTTCCTGATTTAGACCCCTTAACCCCCACACTGCTCCCTTTGAACCAATCTGACTGCCACATATGATGTAAATGCCTGATATTAGTTTGCCATCAACCAACACGACACATAATTCTGCAAAACCTCCTTTTAATAAACAGACGATTATAATGTACATCTCCAGACCTGGTCTGTCATCCCTTCATTGCTCTCTCCCTTTGTCTCATACTTAGACTTAAACAACTTTTATTGTCTTATATTACCATGAGTGTATACAAAACCAAATTCAAATGCAAAATGAACATTTGCTTCTAACAACAAATGTAGTTATTTAGTGAAAAACTAGGTTCGCATAACAGCTGACTGATTGCGCAAAATGCCTACGTCATTGCACTTGTAAAATTAGTTTGTATATGAGAGAAAATTGGAAATAGAAGAAAAATAGTGAATGCAAAATTTTCTCCCAAGTAACTCATACAAATGGTTTAAGAACAGATTTGTTCGTACAAAGGGTTCTTGCAAGAGGCCTATTGTTTAAACCATTATCCAAAAATGGAAAGAGAAGGCAAACCCCCCTAGATTTACTTACTTAGTTCTAGCCCAAGTTTGTATAACAATAATCAGAAAAGCTTGAGTTAATTTCATAAACCCTTCTAGAGGACTTAGAGAAGTTGAAATGATTCAGAGGTAGGATTGGTGTAAGGTTCATATCTGTCAAGTTTTGCATTTGAAAATACGAGAAATTTTTACAACATCTGCTGTGAGCCAGTCAAGCACCAGTATCCATTATTTTTTAGGACGTGCACAAGAAATCTTGATTGATTGCACAAGAAATGCAATCAAATGGTTTTCCATATATTGAAAAGTTTGAATTAATTTGATTGTATGATCTGGTTGAATTGTCTCTGTAAAGTACCCTGACATGACATATGTGGTGAATTGGCACTATACCAATAAACCAAATTGAAACTGAAATCATGCAAAATAATTTTTGCAGGTTATTTCTGTCAAAGGTTTATTTAATCATATCTAGTTTTGTCTAATCAATATTTTTGTCAAACTTAGATTGACTGCAAGTTGCCACCATATCACTTGAACCACAAAACTATATATCATCACAACAAAATGTAACTATCATGTAGTTTCTGTTTTACATATCGAAAGAAACACAGTTACACACTGAAACCAAAAAGTTGAATACATGTAATATATAAAGTTTAATAAATGTAATGTATTTCATAAGAAATATTATCCCATCTTTTTATTATAAACTTTGCTCAGATCGTTGAGAATATATTTGAAAAGCATCTTTTGAGACGTGAGTTGATTGTAATAAAAATTCCATGAACTGAGATTAAGAAAGAATTTTCACAACTTTAGCAATGGCTGACATTTTACATATTAACTAGATTCAAAATATTTACAGTCAATATATAACCACAGTCTAAAGGCCGAAAGGGAAAAAAACAAACAATCAAAAGTAAACAATTAAACTGATCAGGTTCTCTACAGTGAAAAACAAACTTTTTTGCAGCTTGCTTTAAAAAGATAAAAGCAAAAAAAGTAAATACTCACTCACAGATGAATAGTACAAAAAAATTAATTCTTTAAATGCTTTTTCACCAATGTGTTGTAAAATAGTAGTAGTAATCTCTTCTGTTTTTGTGTTTTTATCAGACTTAAATGTTTCAGAGCCTAAACATCTTTAGTTATATAAGGAGAACTTAACTAAATGTAAAAAGAAACCTTCAAAAATTATTTAATTTATCATAGTAATAATCTATCTAATCATAGTAAAATAACTATGTTCAGCACATTCTGTTGGGCCAGGCTTAATTCCTTTTATATTTCAGAGATATGTTGACGCTGAAATTAAGTTTTCAATCAACTATAACTTCTGCCAACATGAAGTAATCATTTAAGAAAAGAGAAGAAACCAAGTTAAGGACATACAATAATGAAAAGCCGCAGCAAGAGCAATCATAACACAATCTATGTTGGGATCCTGAGGCTTGCCCACCAGAGGGCGCCGAGGATCCCTTCCTGGGGATTTTTCTGTTACTGTTTGGGATCTGGGGTTTGTTTTCTGTCTAGCTTTCTCCACCAGAGGGCGTACTGGATCTCCTGAGGCTGGAGCTGACTTCACCAGCTGTTCTCCATCTGCTCATCAGGAGACCAGTATTTAAGTGGGCTGAGGACCACACTCCTGTGCCAGAGTGTTAGTTAGTCACGGTACAGCAAACCCTGAGCCAAACAGCCTGTCTGATTCTCTGACTCCCCTGAACCTGAACCTGAACCTTTGTCTCGTCTGCTTCTCAGGTTGAACCTGCCAGAAACCAGAAACCTCCAGAAGAGTTTTCTCTGTCGAAGATCGGTCTGCCTGATCTCAGCTGAACCCAGGAGAACCGAGCTTCAGCCCTCAGCCTGCCGTTTTCCTCTGAACCCTCCTGGTTCCCTCCTTCTGCCTGGTCAGCTCAAACCTCAGCCCTTAGCCTGCCATCCGCCTCTGAACCCTAGACCTGGAGATCACAAGCCCCAGCCAAGCCAAGTCTTCTCCAAGCCCTCAGTCTGCCGCCTGCCTCAGAAACCTTCTTGGATTTATCCCCTCTGCTGCTCTGCTCAGCTCCAGGTCAGCAACCCAGTCCTGACCAGCCCTGGACCTGATGACATCCTGATCTGCCTTGTCCACATTTATTAATAAATCTTTGAACTTTTTTCCTGACTCAGTGTGTGTTCTGCATTTGGGCTAGTAACACACCCATCATGACAATCTAAAGAACTGCTAATAGGCTCAGTGTTAATCATACAACATTAAGATATGAATGTATGTATTTGGGAGAGTGGCCTGATTTATATTAACTAAAAATATATATCTCCATGATCCTTAAAACTTCTGGAAACAATTCTTTGTAAATAAGAATAATTTTTTGAATGATCTTCATCTTTTTACAGGCATAAATGTATCACAGCATTTCAGGAAAAAAAATGCTTTGAACCATTAGTCAGTCATAATGGTTGTCTAATGGTCCTGGGGTTGTCTGGCTGCTTCAGGACCTGCATCTCTCATCACAATTGATTTTATAATGAAATTTCCTTTACAGAAAATCCTCAAGGATCAGTTCATGACTTTATGCTCAAGCGCACATAAAACAAACAATTCATGAAATAAAAATCTCTATTGCATCTGATTCTAAATCAAGTCTGAAAAGAAAGGTACAAGAAAATACAGTAAAATAATCAACAGTTAAATAAAAATAAGTGATCTAACTCAAATGCTTGATTGAATCTTATTGCCAAGGATGACAAAGCGTTTCTTAATCTGAAAAAACAAAAACAAACAAAAAAAACCTCCATGTATGAATGTTTTCCACATCAGTTGAAAAAGTAATTTAAAAAGCATACATTTTAGCATTAGTGCGTTTTTTTCTACCTCCATAAATTCAGTCCAGACCGGCTAAAGGGACTCACCACCAGACTAAGGACTGATGACGTGTTAGACACACTTTCGACTTAGGACCGATTAAGCAGAAATGAACACATCATTTACATTATGTAAGTCACAAGGAACCTCCCTGTGGACCTGGGAGTGTGTGCTGCCAAAGCTCCTGACCTGATCAATAAGAGGGATTATTGACAGGGGCTGATTTCAGTTTGGGTCTTAACCAAATGATTGAAGAGGAAAAATCCTCACAACTTTGCTCTCCAAGCACCTAATCATATTCATCTAGTTCAGACAGTTATAGTGTGTATTTTTCTAATATACATGTAATCACTATCTCTTTGTTTATTGAGAAATAATAACAAACTTCTCCAAGACAACACATATCAGAAAACAGTGCTGGGTTATCTCCCTGTTGGAGTGCACTTTGACTCTGAGAGCGACAACTCAACACATTTACACTCCTATATAAACAGTTCAGGCTAGCGATGCCTCTGACTTTGCTCTCTTTGTCTCATTTCTGCACAGGAAGGAGGTGAGTACTGACATGTTTTGACACATTTACTAAAGAAATGACATTGCAGTAGATAGTTACTAAGATAATCTTTGACAATGTCTCACCCTAGTGGATAAAGAAGTGTATGTTTTAAGTTTACCTTTGCTCTCTCTGTCCACAGATCCAAACCACCATGAATAAGCTGTTTGTCGTTTCTGTGCTTATTGCACTTCTTGCTCTCAGTAAGTCTATTTTATCAATACGAAAATGCTTACTAATAGTAATTTTTTGGGGTTAAAAAATGTATTGTATTTAAAGGAATAGTACACCCAAAACATGATTAGCCTTCATTTTCTACTCACCCCCGTGCTGAACAACACTCTGGAGTATTTTTTTGGTATCTCAAATGCATCTGGAGATCTGGGAGGCTTCTTGCTGTCTGCTGACATTCAAATAATGGAGGTCTATGGTGCCCGAGGCAGAAAGGTCCATAAAAGTCCACAAAAAACGTGTCAATATTCCTCCATACTGCTCGTCCAATGTATTCCAAGTGTCCTGAGTTGGTAGTGTCCATAATTTACTCGAAACAAAGTCATTTAGAATGTTTTTAGAGCACAAACAGTAATGTATAGGATTTCCTAAAAGCGCGCGCCTGCGAGTTCACGAGCCTACGGAAACTGCGGCAGACCAAACCAGATGAAAGTGCGCACTCAGCGTCTGCTCTTGATAATGCAAGCGTAGAAGAAGAAATGTGCTGTTTACCTGTGCAAAGAAAGAAACAACGAAAGAAAAATGTCTGAGGACTTCAGTGTTGAGGAAGAGCATGAGTTCTTTGCCGAGCTGAATGCGCACTTTCATCTGGTTTGGTCTGCCGCAGCTCGTGAACTCCCAGGCGCGCGCTTTTAGGAAATCCTATACACTACTGTTTATGCTCTAAAAACATTCTAAATGACTTCGTTTCGAGTAAATTATGGACACTACCCACTCAGGACACTTGGAATACATTGGACGAGCAGTATGGAGGAATATTGACACGTTTTTTGTGGACTTTTATGGACCTTTCTGCCTCGGGCACCATAGACCTCCATTATTTGAATGTCAGCAGACAGCAAGAAGCCTCCCAGATCTCCAGATGCATTTGAGATATCAAAAAAGTACTCCAGAGTGTTGTTCAGCATGGGGGTGAGTAGAAAATGAAGGCTAATCATGTTTTGGGTGTACTATTCCTTTAAGGACTTTGGTGACATTGATAGGCTAAGCTGCATCAATATTTCTGAATTTCCTGCTTTTTTTGTGTTAGGAAATTATGAAAAACAATTAAATATTGACAAAAAAAAACTATAAATTCAACAATTTGCACAGGAAAATGTCCTTATTATATTCAAAAGTTGACATTAACATCAAAGCTAATTGACATCAAAAGACAATTGAAAAACAATTTTTGGAGATAATAGAAAGGAAGGTTGTAGCCTATTTTTTTTCTACATACCTACAACCCTTCTTGAATTCATTTCTGCTGTTACAATATCATCCTAAAGTGTTTTACTACGCTGGAAGAAACTTGGTTGGAAGCATAGGGTACCTATCAAAAATAATTTCAATTTCACTTATATTTTGCCATATGAAAAACTGGGTATCAGAGTAAAGAATACATAATAAAAATGAACACCACAATAATTAGCCCCAAATATATGTCATTATTTTACACCATTTCATGTTGGATCTTTACTCTATCCATTTTTAACATTATACAATGTAAATAAAACTCAATCCACCTTCCCTCCCTTATTCTATCAGGGTTATGGTGAGCCCAGTGCCTCCAGCAGTGTATGGGCGAGAGGCAGGGTACACCCTGGACAGGTCACCAGTTTGTCACAGGGCAACACAGAGACACACAAAGGCGTGCAACCATGCATATCCACACATTCACACCTAATTACAATTTAGAGGTGCCAATTAACTCAACAGTCATGTTCCTTGACTGTGTGAGGAAGCCTGAATACCCTGAGAGAACATGCAAAATACACCCTAACCCAAGCTTGGAATTAAACCCAGAATCTTCTTGCTTCAAAGCAATAGTGAAACAAACTAACCTACCTTGCAACCCATGAAAGAAGACTTTGGCTAGAAATACATTAAAGAGACACTCAGTATCCAAAGCATTCGCTTCTGATTAATTTAACCTCATTTATGCAGGCACTGAAGGCTTCCGTTTGCCAAGGCAAGTTGACGAGGAGGAGGGTACTCTGTCTAAAATCTCAGAAGCTATCAAGTCCTACTATGGCAGTGCTTTGGACACTGTCAATGGATACGTGGACACTATCAAAGGCCTGAAGATTGAGGAGAAAGCAAAGTGAGTGTGTTAGCACAGCTTGATTGATTAAATTTGTGCATAATTCAGTTAATGAAAGTCCAAATTGTTTTCTTCCCATTTTTTTTCTCCCTAGGAACCTTTATAGTGAAACCAGCACAGTTGTGAGCACCTACGCTGGAATTATGCAAGATCAGATCTACCACTTTTTCCATCAGTAGCAAATTAAAGTATACACTTAAAAACTCATTCAAATAATCTTATCTGCATTTTCCAAGAGTATAAAAATCCCAAGCCTGTGCAGAAAAGTAGCTTCTCACCATTTGACATCTGAAATTTTTGTAGTCATCATCAAAAGGAGCATCCACAACTTAAATAAAGGACAGTATGATTTTTTAAAGTGCCTTTTCTGAACCACTGAACTGATGCTAACACACACTGGAAATGGTCATCCTAACAGGCTGCCTCAAAGAGAGGATGAAAACATGTGGTGGGCACCATGGAGCACACGGTGTAAAAATCCTGTGGATAATGTCATGGTCTAATGCCATTTAGTTATACTGCATTTACTGTTATTTGACCTAAAACAGCTACACCAACCCTAGATAACTGTAAATGTTTGTGTCATGTCTTGAAATAAAGTATTTATACAGAAAAAGCATGAGCAGTTTATTTATTCCCTTAGACTTTGGTTTTTGACACTCTTTATGGTTGCTTCCATCTCCTTTCATCTTACAAAATCAAGTTATTCTGTCTGGTCTAAGTTAATCATAAGCACAACTTTTATTGTTTCAGACAAAATCAAATCTAAAGCTTTTGGTTGAATTCATAATATTTAAAGGGAAAACTAAAACATAACCTTTGCAAAACGAATGGAGGTCGAAAAACAGACAGATACAACATAATTTTCCTTCATCTTCACAAAAGACCACTGATGAAAGGGGCTTGTGTTTTTACTGAATGCCTAACTCCTACCAAAATGGATGCTTGTGAAGCTACATTGCAACAAAAATAATCATGATACTGTGCAAAGTTCTCTAAACTGTTGCAAAAAAATGAACATATTGTCTATATATGTATGATTTCATTGATGTAACATTTTAACACTTGCAAACCTGTTTTATTAATAATGTTTTAGATATACATGACCTTTTATAGGCCTTCTTGAGACGCTATCCATCTTTATTTTAGGTCAGATCTATATTATATATTTTTTGCATTTATATAAATACATTATATAAATACATAAATAATATATTATTAAGACTGGGTCATTCCAGGATTTTGCAAATATTTCCATTTCTTGGCAGAGTGCATACAGCATCACTGGGAGAGTTTTACTATGCCTCTCCTAACACCAGATCTAACTAACTTCTAGATCAGACCTGGGCAACTTATGGCCCATCGGCCACATCTGGCCCTTTGTGTGCCCCCGATTGGCGCTGAGAAGCCATTCATAAATTACATTACAACACAAACTGAAAACAAAAAAAATATAGGTTGTGTAAGCAATACAACTGTGCTGCTTTTAATTTGAAAGGCATTTTATGCAAGTGTGGATGTACGTGCATACAGTACATGATTTGCAAATGAAGGTAAACAATGACAAGTGATGCTGCCCTCAATATGTACGCTAATGCCAAGAAAAGAAAAGTCAACAGTGAATGTGATGTTTTCGACGAGACATGGACTGCCAAGTAGTTCTCTACTGAAACTTAAAGTAAAGCTCTGTGCCTGATTTGTGGTACACAGGTCGCTGTGTATAAAGATACGAATTTTTAATTGCCATTTCACGACCAAGCATGACGATAATTAGAGAAATCTGTCTGATAGAGCGCAAGAATGTCTGATGCTTAGCTAGCAAAACTGCAAACCATTTTTATTTTATTTTAAAGTGAACAAAGACTAAACTCATGAGAATCCAGAATGGAATAAAGGTGACAACCACTGGGAGCATGAACAAATAAAAGCAAATGTAATGATATAAACCTTAGTCAATTAAATAATATGCTGGTGTCATTTTGCACATCTCTGATGTTGCTGCTATTTTCAAATATCCATAACTTTAAAAATGTCCACAGCTGTATATTAGTTATTTATCCTCCAGGTGCAATGTTTATTATTGTTAAAACACTTTACAGTACAGTGTTTTATTGTTTATATTTTAACTCTCTCCTATTATGTTATTCTATACATTTTTCTCATAATCTTTCTGATGCTGTGAATTTGCCCATTGTGGAACAATAAAGAGATTTTCTATTCTATAAAATGGTAGAAAGATATAAGTAAAGCTAAACAATGTATGTATAATAAATATATCTGCAAAATCTCTAATATTCAACAACAAAAAAATACTTAGTTAAGCAAATTGTGCAAAAGAGTAATAAAAAAATAGAATCCTTTTAAATTCGTAGTCCCCACACTGCAGATATATTACAATCTGTCCTTAAATTGCAGCCAAACCCATTTACACAGTAACAGATAATACCTTTTCAGTGGTCTCCAACCCTGGTCCTCAAGATCTACTGTCCTACAGATTTTAGATGCATCCCTGCTTCAACACAGCTGAATCAAATGAATGGCTTGAAAAGGTAATCAATCATTTGATTCAGCTGTGATGAAGCAGGGATGCATCTAAAATCTGTAGGACAGTAGATCTTGAGGACCAGGGTTGGAGACCACTGCTTTAGATAAACCAAACATTTCCCGCTACATATCTGACTCAATAACCATTAAAATAACTATTTTTCATTCATTTTAGACGGAACTATTTATGGAACTATTCAAGCTTATGTTTTATTAAACTGAACTTCCAATATTCACCATTGTTTGGCGCCATTTGCCTTTTTCCTCTGATAACGAAGCAGCCGGCTTGCTTGGTCTCGCAATGAATTCTGGGAAAAACAAGGATAGCAAGGATACATTGGACCCGTCCTTCAAATCGGGCAAAAAAGACAGATGCATTTTCAAGCCGCATAACGAGGAGTCTTGGAATACGACCAGAACTCGGCGCAGCAGTATGACGTAATCAGCCTTCAAATCTGGCCTTCTGAGAACGCAGCCCATACATTTGAACAGAGGCTATATATGGGAGACTGAACAAAGACAAGACTAATGAACTGATTGGTAGCAGGTGTGAAAAGAGGATTCTAGAAGGGAGCTGGGAAAAGGAGACCAACATGAGAGGGCAACAGAGGGCAACAAAGAAAATTGATAACTCATATATATATATATATATATATATATATATATATAGAAAACACAACAAAATAGGAATTAAACCAATAAAACTAGAAAACATGGATCTAAGTAAACCTGAATACTCAAAAGAAAACTTATCAGAACCAAGACCGTGACAAGCTATCCAAAATCACCTTCAGCTGTCCCTTAAACATCATATAGCTATTTTTAGTGAATTTAGAAATTGTCAATGTAAATTAAGTTCATACAAAATAAAGTTTAAGGATCTAGAAGTAAAAAAAACAAAAACAAAAACAGCTTGTATTGTCATTGCACTGTCACATGTACAAAGCAACGAAATTCACTTTCTGCATTTAACCCATCCCCTTAGGAAGCGGTGGGCTGCCATTGTGCGGCTCCTGGGGAGCAATGTGGGGTTAAGAGTCATTGCTGAGGGACCCAGAGTTCCAGTCTGTGGGAGTGAGGCTCAAACTCAGGACCTCTGTATTCCAAGCGCAATGCCCAAACCACTAGGCTGCCAAAACCCCTTATTGCCTTCGTCAAAAGGACAAGAAAATCGTCCTCATCCAATACTCCTCTTGTCTTCAAAGTCTTTAAATGACAGGGGTGCTCTTCTCTCTTAGGAAAAAAACTGTGTTTTCGTACAATATTCTCTATAAAAACATTTAAAGACATACTTACAATTGAGTTGAGAGTGCTCTCAAAAGAAAACATGGTGTCATTAGTGCCCCTTTCGCTCCACTTAACTTCATAGAGTGTCCTTAAAGGGGAACGCCGTTTTTTTTACATTTGGCCCTTTTGATTTTACGTTATTACATCATGTTCTACTCACGAACTTTAAACTAATATAATATAAACTAATATAATCATCCTCTTAAAGTAATAACAGCTTATATAAAACAAAAACACAGCTGTATATATGTACACATTAAAAGAAAATAGGTTTTACATTGTTAAAATATAGTCCTATTAGGTTTCGCTATAACTTCAATTCTAATTCTAATTCTAAATTTCCAATCAATTCTAAACAGACAAGCACTCCAAGGACACTATTTAAGGCTCCCTTTTTTTCTACTTTAGTTTTACAACATAGAAAATGTTTACTTTAGTTGCAAAGTTCTGTATGTTTACATACATATTTATATCAGATTGCAATTTACAGGTTTCAGAAGAATCCCCATTTCTGGTAAATTAAATCCCTTTAAAGAAAAACGACTAAGGTAAACTGTCTGGGTTTTCTCTTACTATCATTTTTCTAATAATTTTTAAACTTAAATTTTTGTTAAGTTTAGGTAAAAAATACAGCTAAAGAAGACACTGATATCAGCACAATTTAGCAGAGAGATAAATTGTCCATTCGGTTTATGGTAGGTCTGAATAAAGATGGGGTAGTTTAATATTTAATTTTTTCTCTTACTAAACAAATTAAGCATGTAACAGAAAAATTTAAAGATTCTATACCTTTGTTGATGTAATTAACATTCTGTGATAATGTTTTATACAATGGTATTTTTGCATGTAGGAATTAAGAAAATATTTCATTTCCATACACAATTACCCTTTGTACAATGTGGGTAAATGTTAATTTTGGAAAAATGTTACTCAAAGACAAAAAATATATCATAAATATTTGTAAAAATTAATCATGAAAAGAATAATTTTAAAAACTTGTCTTAAATGCTTAATGCCATAGTACTTTAAAATAGTGTTAATGCTTCTCCGTCTTTCTGAAAGTTTCACTTTGTTGTTGAAATATTAAACTTCATATTGAATTACTCTAAAAAAAAAATGGTTTCATGTTTTAACCTGTTAACATGAAACCCTTATGTTAAGGTCACTAAAATTTCATACTCTAAGTAGATGCAAAAAAATGCATGAAGTATTTTTTCCATTGAGCCACAACTAACCTGGAAAGCTAGATTGATCATGTGTAGCATGTTTAGCGGAACTCCTCTGATTGAATATGTTTGTGTAAAGGAGAGGCATGGCGCAGAAACTTCCAAACTAATTAGCTGAAGTGACACCTAGTTCCTGTCTACCAAAATTTTAGGCAATCATAGTATGAATATATCAGCAGAGATAATGAGAAATCATTGACACATAAGCTAGTAATGTGCTTACTGATACATTTTTAAAGATTATATAATGGACTATGACAAAACGGATATGATATCAGCACCTTGCTTTTTCGCTGCCATGATTATTTTGGTTCAGGTGCAGAGGTGGAGCTCTTTTTGGTGGGATCAGATAGAGCAAGGCTATATCAGGGTGTCCACAGGCCTGAGAATGAATTTGTTTCTCAATCATTTGTAATGTGTGCATTTAGTTTGCCATTTATGAACACTGAAAAAAAAAAAAAAAACCTAATGGCCAACCTAACATGTCACTATGTGAGCGTGTTTATTAATGGGGAAGTAAATATCTTAACAGAGAAGCAGAAAAAAAAAAAGTTTCACAAGTACAGACCATTTTTTTTGCACAGTTTACATGGTGATATATCTCTTTTTTTCTAATTTTATCCTATTTTTTTATTTTATTTACTGATACTGTTGAACATTAATTCATAACAAGAGGCCAACATTTTCTTTATAAAAAACTTGAGGTAAAGTTTATAAAGTTAAAGCTCTTAATCCTTTTGGTACAGAGTTTTTCTTAAAGTGTGCTTTTAAATAAATACAATGTAACTCTAAGTACTGTCTGATTTTGAAACTGTATGCTGTTCTTTATCCATTATCATTTAGCAGGAGGGACTGATTCAGCTAATTACTCCATCAATTTTCTATACCTGCCACATTCCAGGGGAGTTTGTTGGGACATGTGGGACATATAATATGTAACAGAGGCAAGGTACACTTTATGGTGGTCATCAGTGTATTATAGTTCAAAAAAAGACACATAAGGAAAATAACAAGGGTAATATGGAAAGACTGTTAAACCTCCAGATATGTTTTAAAAGCTTTGGTTTTTTATGTAATATGTTTTTAATGCAGTTGAGAGCATTTGATTAATTCTTTCTTATTTATGTAACAGTAAAGAGCAATGTCAGTTTTATATATCGGTATGTGCAAAGAAGACAAAACAATCTTAAATGAATATTATTAACATGGCATTGCAAAGTTTTCTAATGATATTGTCAAAGGTCAAAACAAAGAACTGCAGTACTTTCTTCTTGTTCTCGTAGCTCACACTTATACTTAAATGTTTTTTGTTTTTACTTTTTTCAGCTAACTTGGACTTGCCTCTGGTGTCTGAGTTGAGCTGGATGGTTTCTGAGTATCTACAAAATCCATCTTGAATATAACCCTTTGTTTGTTTTAAAAGGTTAGACCCATTTAACGTGGACATACCTGAACCTGAAGTAGATTCAGGAAAATAGGCTACAGGCATTAGAGATACATAAGAGCTGAAGTTCTGAGATGTCAGTCTGCTCATCAAACAATGTTTTAGTCATAAAGAGTCAAAAAAGAGGCTATTTTAAAGAAATTGCTCAGTAAAAACAGTAAAAACTTACATAAAGTAACTATATTGTATTACTAAACTAAGTTACTAAACTTCTTTTATTATATTTATTATATTTTATCATTTTATATATATATATATATATATATATATATATATATATATATATATATATATATATATATATATATATATATAAAATGTTAGAACTGCAAATTTGCAGTCAATTTTACTATTTTTCAAGGCTGCACTTTTAATAAAGATGAAATTGTCCTGAGAGCTGTTTCAAACAAAATTTATTTTTGTTTTTAACTTGTATAAACAAGATGACAAATAAAGTCTAAGTCTAAGTCATACTGTCTCTTTAACAAGATAAAATAAATTATTTCCTGTAACTAATGTGAGGTTTGTCACATAGGTTATAATAAGATTTAAAATTGCACTTCACATTTGAGATCTTTGATAGCGTATAAATATATTGTATTGGTGATGTTTTTGCACTTGCCTTATTACTTCCTCTGTATAAGCCAAGTGTCAATGCATCTAAGTGAAAAGACGCTTCCTCTAAACTTTCTTTTTCCTTATTTGAGCTTACATAATATACCACGGGAGAAGATTTTAAACATAGATTTACTGATTTATATTGGTTTTGCTCTATATTATGGTCAAATATATGCAATTAATACAACTTTGAGGAAGAGAAAAACCTCATAGTTTCCTCAAAACAGCTCGAAATCTGTATTGTCTTTAGACATGAAAAGTTTTGAAACTTGCATTCTATAGGGGAAACAAATACCTGCTGATGAGACCTGGTAGATAAATAATCAAATGTTACTTTTGGTCATTTTTTATATTCCTATATGCTTTCTTTAATTTTGTTAAAATACTAACCTTTTCTTCTATTTTTCATAAGTTTTTCAATAAGTCACATAAAAAAAAAAAAACAGCACAACTTTTACCAATGGCCATTTGCAAAGCAATCAGTTACTGCTGAGGCTGCAGAGAAGCCTTTGTGGATGTGTTTTAGGCCCTGGCAATGACATAAAAGTCACATAAAATGCAACATGATTATTAAAACTGTAAATGCTTTGATAACATTTATGATATGTATCTGATTCAGTAACAAATCAAGATTTTTTGGGGGGTTAAAAGATCGCAGTCGGACTATTCAGACCTTTGTTAAAAAATCGGATAAGAGTTACATGTGGTCAGCCAGAAAGTTTAATGCTAGTGGACATATTTATAGTGAGTGACTATGGAGTTGTTATTGACTGCTGTTGACTTTTATTATTTTCTTAGTCTGTAGGTTCAAGCTCTCATGCCTCTTTTTGATAGAAGGGGCACAAATAGAATGTGTCCAGGGTGGGTAGGGTCATTTGCATTTTTTAAGCTTGCCTGGGAAGTGTTTTTCAAAGGTGATCCTCTGTTTGTATGCTCTGTTTTTAGCAAAAATTATCATACACGTACTTCACAACCACTTTGAAAAAAACCCAACAAATGATAGAGTCATTTATTGTTCATAGAATGTTTGATAAGAACCACATAAAGATACTGAGCTTTTACATGTGTGATGGGGATACAGATTAGGAAGGAAAATTGAGAGGAAGTCATGAAACATCCTTGGTATGCAGAGAAAGAAAAGCATGGAAAGGAGAGAAATGTGGTTAAAGAGCAAATCACTGAGAATATAGAAACACAACAATAAACATGGTATTGTATTTGTCAGTTTAATCAAATCTTACTAGTGTACTTTGCCTTTTATTAAGGCTTGTTTGTTGTCATTTGATCTGTCTGGGAATTTTTTCTCTGTAAATATTGTTGCCATATTTTCATCTCCTCAACATTAAAAGTTGCAATGATTATTAAGAGCAAGAATTTTTGAGAGGAAAATTAAAAAAGAAATCTGTGAACTGCTGCTGATGAATTAAAAGTGATAATAGTCTGTTGATAACCCTCACTCTATCATTGCAAGAAAGCAGCAGTGGTCTCGGGGCAACACCCTTTTCACACATTAATATTTTTAAGAAGTGGTTCATTAATTTTCTGCTTCTGATCTGCCCTTTTCCCACTTCCTCTTTTGCGTCCTTTTCTTTGCTGTAAATTTTTTATTGTCCAACAAAAAGCTTAACAATAATCTTACTTACATACATTTCCTAAAAGTAGCAGAAGAATGAAGACCACAGAGTTTAGGATTGATGACTAAAAAAAACACTCTACAGAAGGAGATCATGAAGCTTTACAATATTAGCATCCTATGTTGCCAGTGGCCCTGCACTGCTCAAAGGCTAGTCAATGAGCTTCTAGCTGAAGGCTATGCTACATAGCAACCAAATCTCAAAAAGGCTCCCTGGACCGACTCAGACTGCCTTTTCCCTGCAATTCAGAAGGAGCTTAAAGCTATGTTTTTATTCTTCCTGTGATTCAAACCGAGTGAACCCAGTGTACCCTGAATCCTGTTACAGCAGAGATAGAGCAGAGCTAATCCAGCTCTGCCAACCGCCAAACAACAGGGGCCCGGACCACTGTTCGCCGAAGAAGCCTTTAGAAGTCGGCAGATGGTGACTGCCTATGAGAAGGAGAGACAGAGCAGCAGAGCTAGCAGAAGTGCTGCTAGAGGTTGCGGCTACGTGCTAACCAATGTAGCTAAATGGTAGTCCCGTGCTACCATGAGTTATTATTGCAAATCATATCTAATTCTTGCATCAGATTGATCCAAATCTCTTTGAGTTGCTGTTGGACGAATGGAGTGGACATAGACAGGCCTGCAGGAAACTACTAGCTTTACCCTTGATTTGAATGGCCTATTAATTAACTTCCACTTCTAGTTATTTAATATATTCATAATCTTCTGGTAAGCTGGCACAACATTACTCTACAAGCCACACAAGTGGTTTAGGTGGTGCAGCTCAGTGATGATGGCACATATATGCAAGCTTTGGCAGTAAGGCTTGCTGTATCTGTAATCTTAGTGTCCAGAGGCTGGAGGCACTACCAAGAGACAGGCCAGTACACCAGGAGTTGTGGGGATGCCCTAGGAGGGCAACAACCACTGCCTCCATCTTTGTGCAAGGGGGAACAGGAGCAGCACCGCCAGAGCCCTGCAAAACAACCTTTAGGCCACAAATGTGCATGTGACTTCACAAACGGTTAGAAACCGAATCCATGAGAATGGTGAAGGGCCCAACATCATGCAGGATGCTTGGCATTTGCCAAGGAACACCAGGATTGGCAAATTCACTACTGCCGCCCTCTGTGAAGAACAGAGAGCGGCAGACTCCAGACTCACGCTCACAGTGAC
This sequence comes from Cyprinodon diabolis, assembly GCA_030533445.1. Taxonomy (NCBI): domain Eukaryota; kingdom Metazoa; phylum Chordata; class Actinopteri; order Cyprinodontiformes; family Cyprinodontidae; genus Cyprinodon; species Cyprinodon diabolis. The sequence goes on along the minus strand of CM060064.1, from coordinate 37,856,216 downwards.
ACCAGACTCTCTTACGACAGAGTCTGGAGACACTGTGGAGAGCAATCTGCTGCCTGCAGCTTCCTTCAGCATGACAGGTTTTGCAGTGGATCAGTAATGGTTTCACAGCTCTTCTTCACGAGAAGCTCTCCCAGCTGAGAGTGCCTGACTCCACCTGCAGGTGGATTACAGACTTCCTGTCTGACAGGAAGTCGCACGTGAAGCTGGGAAAAACGTCTCTGACTCATAGCTATTTGTATTGGTTCCCCCCAGGGCTGTGTTCTTTCTCATTTGCTCTTCTACCTGTACGCCAACAGCTGCACCTTCAGTCATCAGTCTGTCAAGCATCTGAAGTTTGTGAAAGACAACACTCTCTTATGGTGGCGAGTCTGCCTACAGGTGGGAGGTTGACCATCTGGCAACCTGGTGTAGGGTACACAACATGGAGTTCAATGCTCTAAAAACAGTGGAGATTGTTGTGGACTTCAGGAAGAACTCAGCTCCAGCTATCCCCATTACCCTCTGTGACTCAACAATTGACACTGTTGTGTTTTTCCGCTTCCTGGGAACTATGATCTCACAGGACCTAAGATGGGAACTGAACATTAACTCCCTCATTAACAAAGCCTAACAGAGGATGTACTTCCTGCAGCAGCTGAAAAAATTCAACCTGCCAAGGACAATGATGGTGTGCTTCTACTCCTCCATCATTAAGTCCATCATCACAAACAATACAGCAAACTTCTTATGCCCCAGCTGCCTTACATGACCATGTAAGGATAGCTATGGCCACCCATAACATACTTTTTTTTTTTTTTTGACTTAGACAAATTTTATTCTCATTTTGGATACACAGAGTGTATACAAAACAACATGTGAGACAGTGAATGAGTAGTAGCTTAGCAGTGACATGAACGTTTCCATTCCATAAAGTGCAGCAGTGATCCAATGTAAAAACAGGCTGCATAGCGCTGCCTGTCCCAAGCCTGTAACATTACCAATGACTCATCACACCCCCCCCATGGACTGTTCTCCCTGCTGCCCTCTGAGAGGCTTTGCAGCTGCTGAACTGTTGGAAAACTCAAAATCATGTCACAGACTCTGCATCACAATGATAACACCGAACCAAAATACTGCATACTTGCACCGTAAATATTTGTCTGGAAATGCTCTGAACTTCTATATCAATGTTTTAGCACTATGTTTTTTTCTCTCTCATAGTATACATTGGAAAGAGAACAACTGAAAGACAAAATTTAAAAAAGTCTGATGACAATGGTGATTCCTTTTTTCAATCTACCTCTTTAATTTTCTGTTTATTTTTTTATTATGGTGTCTGGCAGAGAATAAGATAGATATTACAGATGATCAAAGCTGTTGGTTACTGATTATTTTATTTGTCTTAATATGGATTATCCTTAAAACAAAAAAAGGTTAAAAAAAATTTTGGACAGTCATAAAATTTGATGCAATCATCACAGTGAGTTTTTTTAAACTTTAAAACAAAGAGTCTTTATCTTTTAAGTAGACCCAGTATTTGCTGTTAAACATTAAGATTGTAAAAACTATTGCTGTATCTTCTATGGGAGGTTCTTCAAACAATTACCTCCCCTTCACTAGGCCCGCTTCTCAGCTATCAAATTTTTACACATTTTAGAGTGAGGTCGCAGCTCTACAGACACCCACAAAAAGAACAGTAAGTATTTTTATATGTTGAATAAGTTATTTAATAGAAGGAAAACATTAAACATTCAAAATCCTTCTTTAAAGAATGGAATTAGAATTTTAAATGTTTTTTTAGGCACATTTATATTAGTAGGATAAACAAAGCTAAATAAGAAACTATTTAAACATCTTTAAATAATGCTTACATCATTTGTTTTATGGAGCAATATATGCAGTGTTTTTTCAATTACTAGGCACTAAATAAAAACATAACTAGGAGTTTTCACTATGGAGTCTAAAACTAAACAAAATATACATTTCTTTATTGCCCAACAGCTGGGAAATTTAGAAAAGTGTTGGTGCAAGTTGGAAACTAGTAGTGGGCATAGATCTTTTTTTATTTTTATCTACATTAATCTCACTGTAATCTTGGAATTAATTTAGATTATTCTAGATCAAAATTGTTCATTTGAATTCTGCCAAAGGCATTAATATACAGTATGTGTGTACCACCTCCATGTCATGATTTTATCAAAGGCTCGGACCCACATGAAGGGAAACCTATTCAGAGAGACCAGGGGAAAAGGTTTATCAGGTTTTATTGAAGAGATAATGCAGAGAGAAGTGTTGCTCTGAACACTGCTCAACCGGAACTGAAAAGTGAGGGGAAGACACAGCTCAGTGGGATATTTGATTTGTGAACTTGAAGAAGAGGATTTGGTTGTCACTCATGTTTCCAGAGAAGTTGTTGAATCTTTGACTCCAGTCTGTATGCTGTAGTTCCAGTGTTTGGTCAGAAAAATCCAGTTTACAGGATGATTTCCTGCTGAGAGGCAAAAGACAAAAACAATGTTAAAACCAGAAATGGCAAAAGTACTCACTTTCCGTACTTGAGTAAAAGTACAGATGCTTGTGTTAAAAAATACTCTGGTAAAAGTGGAAGTACTGATTAAACTTCTTTACTCAAGTAAAAGTAACAAAGTACAGGCTTGTAAATTTACTTAAAGTATAAAAGTAAAAGTAGAAACCACTTTTTTCATGCCGTTGCCTACATTTTAAATGGATGTCTGCCAATAGGACTAGATCTCCGTTGTGTTAATTTTCAATCATCTAGTCGTCCATACTACTATGCTAACGCCACCGCCCCCAAGCTGCAATGATTTGCCGTGAATGAATACCGCCGAATCTGTCGATTCATCTTGTAGTGGTGCGTCAAATGCAACGTAGATTCCCATCCATTTAGATTGAATTTGGTATTGATGACGTGAAAAATAATAACAGTAACTCCATTGAAATGATTCAAAACTAAAGTAACGAGCCAATTTTTTAAAATGTAAGGAGTAGAAAGTACAGATATTTGTGTAAAAATGTAAGGAGTAGAAGTAAAAAGTCGCCATAAAAATAAGTAGTAAAGTAAAGTAAAAATATCAGAAAAATCTACTTGAGTACAGTAACGAAGTATTTGTACTTGGTTACTTCCCATCTCTGGTTAAAACTCAGGTTGACAAGAACTCAGTTTGATTCAGCAAAACTCAGCTTGGCTGAGGTACCCAAAACTAGCAAACACTCCGGGGTCGAGGTAGTGGCAGTCAGCAGCTTAAGAACACTCTGTTAACGAGTTAACCATCAGCAGGTCTGTGAGGAGGCGGACCAGAACCAGGCACCTCCTGGTGGAGGAAGGGAGACAAACACAGAAACACAAACACACAGACTTTAAAATTTAAAAGAAAAGGTTTACTTTTTGTATGTTTGCTAAATCAAATGCAATTACTTTTTTTGTGCTCATTTGTTACTCTGGTTTTCCTCCAAAAAATAGTGTCCCACTACCAATTATAAATGTCCCACTTTAACAATATAATGTATCCAAAAATCTCGCCTCGATCAACGTCTCATCTTTCGTGGCTTTCTCCGTCGCTTGCTGGTCATGTATTCTTCTCATGATGGTTCACCTCGCAGGGAGTTTGAAAGATGTGTCACCTGTGCCCGCCTGGAGAATGAGCTTGAGCCCATCAGTGTGGCTGATGGGCTAGCAGCTTGTGGCTATGCATTTAGCGAGGAGATTGGTTAGCTTGGCTATTAGAGACATTCTTATAGCTGCATTCATGTTGGCACGTCACTTAAATATAAAATAGTTTATAAAAATAGTTATTTTTCTTTTTGTTCTTTTTGTTTTGTTCCTAAAAACTAGTCCTGCAAGGGGGTTCGGTCAGGGCTTTCGATCAGAGCAGGATCAGACAGAACCACAGTCCAGCAGCAAGCTCAGGCAGACTCATTCAGATGGAGAAAGGCAGACTCAGTACTTTAAAGGCAGAGACAAGACATGGTACCAGGAGAACTGCAGATCTTTACACTGGCTCCCTCTACTGAGCCGAAACAGGAACACTTCAGTGAATAAGAGCCAGGTCTACTGGAGTTTAAACTAGCTCCCCCTCGCCTAGCCAAAACAGGACCAGGGAGTGCTCAGTGGGCAAGAGCCAGGACAAGATCAGGACAAGGCAAGACAACACTAGCACTCTCTCTGACCACTGGCCTCTGAGAACAAAAAACTAGAACCAATGCACAAGTCAAACTCAAAAAACATTAACTCAAACATACAATGATCTGGCCCCCATAGCTGGGCTGAATCGTATATAAAGCAGAAGGAGCAGGTGGATATGTTGAATGATAATTAGTGAGCAGGGAGGGTGTGGCAGGTGAGTGAAGTGAGCAATTAGATCAGCTATCAGGGCAGACCATAAACGTCGCTCGATCTGGTCAGCCAGGATTCTAACTCTGACATCCTTGCTTCCAAAGCTACAAAAAATACTACACTTATTACACATACCATTACCACTAAAGGAGACAGAGGAATAACTGAACGATACAGAGAGCAGGAGAGAGGAGATGAAGGTTTAGGAAGAATCTGAAAATAGTCAGGGGGAAAAGAGGGCTAAGCCATAGCAATGCTAAGCTAGTGCTAGCCTAGGCTAGCTACCTTTCACTATGAGAAATAAAAAAACGAGTGAATGCAACAAGTGCTCAGTAGAAACGTGCAGCAGTAGGTGCTCTGTTTTAAAGTGCTTTTGGACAGTTATAGAAACTTAGAGATTTAATAGAAAAAATAATAATAAATAGATCTATACCTTTAAGGACTTTAAGGATGCCTTGGAGGATTTTCTTACATTTTTGAAAAGACCCACCCTCGCTACTTTAACAAAAAAATGCACATGCACAACCCTGTACCCGGTCCTGAGAAGGAACCCCTATTAAATGTGTGCAAGAGCATGCACAAGCCCATTCAAAAGAAGATTTTTAACCATGCCAGACTGAAAACCAGTAAGTCACCAGAATGATTTACAATTAGGAGGATCACTTATTTTGATAATCCCTGCGGAAAAAGAACATCCTACACTATACCTTTAATACAGATTGGGATAGCTTGAACAACACCATAACGTAGCTCAGCAGTTAAAACAGGAAGTGAACAGAGCTCTCTCACCTTTTGTTGTACGAGAAAAAAAAAACAAAAAAAAACAATATTCTCCAGGCTCTTTACATAAACTTTGTGGAGTGTAGCTTATCTGTATTCTACTTCATTTTTGATGGTTTATGCTGACAGCACTGGATGAGGAGAAGCCAGGTGCACTGTTGTGTCAAGCTGCAAAAGGCAGACATGGTATTCATTGTAGGAAATCTAGATGACCCTTGATGTGGATCCACCGGAGAGTTTGCATGTAACTTCACATCCCTAATGTTCAAGACATTTTCAGTCTGAATGTAGCATTAAAAAGAAGAGCTCTCTGCCAATTTTTATATAAAAATAATGAGACCAAATACACTTAGTCACCATAAACTTTCAGTTCACAGCTAAGAGAGGACATTGAAAAAGGAACAACTTTATCCCCTATAAATAAACTTGTTGACAGCGGCAGTTCAGCTTATGCATTCCTCCAGGGTGGTGTTACAGCTGAACAGAGCGCCAAGTCAGATCTAGCTACCATGATAAGAAAAAGCAATGAGAACATAAAGTTGCATATTATTCAGCAGCCTAAGCCCAGCGTAGCATAACTAAGCTTAGCCAGTTTGACCATATATTTTGCAAAAGGGATGGTTTTAAGAGCTTTCTTCAAAGTACGAAGAGTGTGTGCATCACAATTTAATTAATTTGGTTTCACAGGAGAGGATTCTCACCCCTTAGTCACACTGACTCTTTCATATGTGCATTCTTAATCTGTCACAAATAGAAACCATTTAGGTCAGTGTGACAATTTCTCCAGCCTTTGTTACTACAGCATGACAGTTCTGCTCCATTGCAGAACAGATATACAAATTGGATCTATATGTGAAAAAAAATGCCTCAAATGATAAAAACCAAAAAAGACAGACATAATGTAAGACAGAGTAGTAGACGTAAATATAAATATAAAATATATAAAAATAAGAGGTGATGCAGAGGCAGACCCTACATATAGGGAGTGTGGACTGCTGCATGGCACCATTTTGCGGTGGATGAACATATGTGTGAAGCCAGTTTAATAGCTAAAATACTTCATCCCATTTATAATTTTAAGGAGTAATTAGTAATTCTGCAGATTGAAAGCAAATATCTTTGTAAAAACATAAGTAACAATCAATTTAGAGCTCTATATTTGAGAAACAGATTTTTTTTTTTATATTCTGTCTTTAACAGTAAGCCATTGAAGAAAAGCTAAAATACTTCTTTTAATTTTCATCACAACTCTGGCTGCAGCCTTTTGGATTACTTGACAGCACTGACTTGACTGAAGTGCAACCTCTGGAAAGAATATTTCTGTTTTTGCTTCTTTTCTGAATTCAAAAACAGAAAATTCAAACTTACAAAGGTTTTTGCTGTATTTGAGACATGCCTGTAGTCTATATGTAATTGGTGAGACTGAAGAGGATTTACGGACAAATATAGCTATGATTAATTAGGACATATATATATTTAACCAAAGTGTCTTTAATTTGTTTTGACCCTGAAAACTTTCCATTATTATAAGTTAGGGGGAATGAACGCTGCACAGGCAGAAAAGAGCTGATCACCATGCAATAAGGGCCGTATAAAAATAAAGTGCAGATTGAGAGAAATCCATTGTTCTCCGTTCAATTAACTGGAGTAAATAGTTGAATACTTTTTTTACACAACAAAGGTAATGACGTCCAACAGTCGCCAGTGTCACACAGTTAGAAATCACCACAATTCACTAATTGTTTGGATATAATTATATGATTTTTTTTTTTTAATATTATTCCATTTTATAAATATACAACTTAAATATAATTTAATATGTGCATTCACTAATAGACTTTTCTAAAGGTTTATTTTGTATTCAGGTACTAAGGAGTATTCATATCTAGCATGTAATGTAAGTCAGAGTTATTTTTTCATTTTATAATAATTTATTTGGAATTGGATCTTGCATGCAAGTTAAAGGGAATGAACTCCAACAGTTACTGCTGTCACACAATTAGAATTTGACCACCATTCACTGATTGTTTAGATTTAGTTAGAGTATTTTAAAAAAAATGTATTCCATGATATTAATATACAAGTTTGATCTTAATTAATATGTGCATTCAGTGATAACATTTTCTAATTGTTAGTTTTGTGTTTTTTATTTTCATAAAGAATACAGTTTGCAGACCATTTCAACTATTCCAACTTTAAAAAAACTAGTTGATGTTTGACTTTTGTGGGAACCTTTCCTGTGACAAAGATGGCAGGAAAGCTGCTTCTGTTTCTCACTGTCTGTCTACTTAAAGGTGAGCAGAACATTTACATTTGAATTAAATACTGCTGTATCATGATACTCTGACTCCATTGTTATCTTTAATGAAGAAAAAAACACAGAAAATCAATAAATATGTTTAATAAATATATCTTAAGCAAAAATGTATTGTCCTCTAGTTATCTGGAAATTGAAATGGTAATCCACTTGAGAGGAAACCACCAGGTTAATGAAAGCAAATGTCTACCTTAGTAAATTGTTAAAATTTCCTCTACAAAATCTGTTTTGTTTTTGTCTTTCAGATGCCATTTGTAGCAAATTTGAGGCCTCTTTGCAATCGACTGTGGAGGTTTTGAGAGGATGTTTTGTGACTATTCGCTGCTCTTTTGATTTTGAGGATAAGTATAAAAAGGATTTCACTGACAAATGTGTAAGAAGCTGGGTTGACAATAATAACCTTGCACTTGTGAATAAAACCAAAATAATAGGAAAGTTGCAAGACAAAAACTGCACCACTGAGTTTAAGGATATGGAACCTGAAACCTCCAACATTTACTACTTTAGACTGGATTGCAATAACGATCTCAAGTACAGTTATAAAAAATCAGGCTTACATTTCCAGTTCAAAGGTAATTTTGTCAATTGTTTCAAAATATATCTGATGTTTAAGCAGAACAATTTGCATTGTATAGTATAAATTTTCTACACTGCAAGGAGAAGCTAAAAATGCTTATTTAATGACATGTCTTCACAGAAAACTTTCCCCCGCCCACTTTGACTCCTTCTGTCCTTGAGGTCACTGAGGGAAAGTCAGTGAGTCTGACGTGTTCTGCTCCAAATCTCTGTCCATTTCATCCTCCAACATTGACATGGACCCCTATATTGGGTGGCATTCAGGAGACACTGTGGGAAAACAAGAACAAAACTATGTTTAAGATTTCTGTCCTTAATTTCACTGCTTCCCGCCATCATCAGAACATCTCTTGCACGGCTGTCTACAAGGCACAAAATGGAACCTCTGTCTCAACTGAAAAAAAAATAATGGGAAATATTTTGTGTAAGTTAATTTACTCATATATTTTTAATTCCAATTACATTATAGTTGATTTGACTAAGTAATTAAAGTTATTAGACCTTTATTTTTTCTGATATATAGAAAAGATTGAATAGAGATTCACTATTTAGAGAGAAACATTTCAAGCATTTATTTCTTGATTTTTTGATGATAATGGTTTAGAGCCAAAGAAAAAACTAATTCTAAAAAATTTAATATTTATTATAAGATCAATAAACAAGGAAAATCAGGCTTCTAAATATGTGATTATTTTCCATTTGCTGATTGTGGGTCAGCTTATGAAAAAATATTATTTTAAGATTTGCTGCCTCTTATGTTGCACCTAGACAGGGGCATGGGGAAGGAGAGTCAGCTGACTCTTCAAAAGACGGCTTCCTTTAGTGGCTGGTATGCCCTATGGCGCGGCCACAAATTAAACTTAAACATTTTTTAATGTAATAGGTGATGTTTGGATTTGATTAACACTACTGAGCCTCCCTCGTTTCAGAGAGCAGCCGCCGCCACTGTTAAAAGGGAACAGTGAATTGGCATATCATCCAAACATTTAAGTCTCAAATTTATGATTTAAGATATATTTATCAGTTCTAATGTTAAGATATAAGATATAGATTTTGATACTGTATACATTTAATATTGAGAAATATAACATTCATATAAAAATGTAGAAATTCATACACAGAATGTAGAAATAGGTTTAACAAATAAATGTAGATACATTATGTAGATATGTATTTAGCGTTTATATCTAGAGTTTGCCACTATATGTCAGAGAAAATGCCATACATTTAAAGAAACAGTAGGAAATAACAGAAATGTTGCATGAAAAATTTTTTTGCAAGTTTTTTTTTTATATTCAGAGCACCATATTTTTTTGTGTGCATTGAGATGTAGCCATAAATTTAGCTGTCAGAGGATTCTGTACTGGTCCCACTCTTGTGGTTTGCAGAGATGAAGGAAAAATGATGAGGAGACCTTTGAGGCGCTGCTATTGTAAAAGAAGATTTAATGACAAAACGAGAGATTCAAAAACTGCACTCATACAGGCAGACAGAAAAAAGGAAGATGAACTGTAAAAGAGTGCAAATATATTTCATGATGAAAGATGTATACAGGTTATGACATGTTAACTATTTTTTCAATTCTAATATGCTCAAGTGAAAATCTTTGCTTTTTTTACAGTTGCACCATTGCTCCTGCCTACATCGAACTGTACTGAAACTGAAAGCCAGATCAACTGTTCCTGTGAAACTTTGAGTAACATTCCCATGATACAATGGCTTTTGGATGGACAACCCGTCAATCAATCTAGCAAAGTTCCTATTATCACCGTCCCTCTGAATAAGACATATCTGAGGAGCATCGCCATTTTGGACAAAACACCGAGCAAAGATCTTTCCTCCTTGATCTGTATCAGCTTTAACCATGTGGGATTAGCTTCTAAAGAATTTCTTGTTGATCACTTAAAAACTCAAGGTCGGTCCATGTCCAGTGGTAAGTAATAGGCTATCTATTAACCATTATACAAAGCAGTGACATTTTCTTATTGAATACTGGGGAGGTTGAACCTCCCTGCAAAGGGTTGTGAAGCTGGCTGCTCAGTGCTTATTAGCTAAAGATCTTTAAAAATTTGACTCACAGTGACCAGACAGCCTGGAGGATTTCCTCAAGAGACCCAGGCGAGAGAGGAAAAAATTTCAATTCGGTCAGAACAGTCATCTTGTGGTGAACTATTGTCGTGGTTTCTGGAGTTTACTATTACAGAACGCTTCACAAAGATATTTTCACCCATTGTAACCATGTGTTTAATGTATTTCAACATTTGTGAAAGTAATACCTTACATTTGGATTGAAATAATACTACTGAGGATCCCCTGTTTCAGAGAGAAGCAGCTGCCAAAGTACCTTGAAAAGTTTGATCATTATTATAATATGGGCCTAAGAAATTATTCTAAAATGTTTCACAAGGCGATAGTCTTTAAAGCCTCAAACTGTACAGGGTCTCTTTAAAGTGAGACCAGTCTAGGCCAGTTAGTTTGTTTTACTGCTGTGTTTCAGCAGAGATAGAACAACAAAAAAACTCAAAAGGCTGTTTTTTTGTCTAGAAGAGTTGGTTTGTCAGGGAGTGCAGATGACAGATAATGTCAGGAATAAATATATTTGAAAAAACAAATAATGAAAATAAAATAGAAAATTTGACTAAATAAATGAACAATTTTTAGAATTATTTTTTTTACATGTATTCCTGGCAATGTTAAACCATAAAATTACCAGTTTAGCTTAGAATAATTACACTTATTGTGTAAAAGTGGTGGTTTAAGTGACTCAAACGAGCATGTTATTTATATTGTTGTAATGCGATTTATTGCAGTTGACTATTTCTTTATCCAACTGTGTTTTTAAAGGGGGCGTACATCATTTAAAACCACTGTTTTCATTTTTTTAAAGGATGACATAGCTGGATTTACCTGCAAATGTTAGGGTTAAATTTACCTAAACATGGCCGCTTAACTAATATGCCAAAAGACAACAAATAATTTGTTTTTTTTTGTTGAAATTTCACCATGGTAACATCTAAAACTTTTTCTATTCGATTTTCTTTTTTCTTTTTTTTCAGATAAACAGCTGTTGATTGTGTTTACCACTACAATTGCCATCCTACTTGTCATAGTATGTGTCTTGGTGTTAATAATCAGGTGAGTGAGCAGGTCAAGAGAGAAGGGTTAAATTTTCCCTTTATGGCTATACTTAATGATGTATATTTGTAAGTAAAACAGCAACAACACAACTGTAAGTGTAAATCAAGATGACTACCCTGTATTTTCATCACATATCCTATTAACTTTCTAAACATCTAGTTTTTCAGCTCTTAACTACAGCATCTGTAGGAGATTTTTTTGCTTTCTGAAAACACTGACTTTTTCTGCGGTGTTCTTTTGTCATACATGTAAAAACACACTGTATATAATATATATGTTTTCAGGT